>NCQV01063369.1:86000-96483 GCA_002740545.1 Lophocereus schottii
GGTCCAGTTCATGACTCTATGTTAATTCCCCAAATGCTGATATGGAAATCAAGTGAGTTTAGTTTCATTCATAATAGTTTGCGGCATGTATTTTATAACATTTTAACAATGCACCCTAATTTACATCACCATCATTAAATAATTGTGCAGTAAGTGTTCGTGGTTGTATCCATTCATACGGGCCACTTAGCCTTGCACTTACATGACCACGTCCTTGTGACATAAAACCACATGCCTTATACTCTATTAACATTGCCAGTATTCATGCATAAATCAAACACACAGTTCTCAATCAAATATAAAAACAAGCGCACCCATGAAAAAGTCAATAAAAAAATTTCAATCCATAGAATACAAATGATAAATTTTTTTTTTCACACCATTGTCACTACTACATAAGAAGTTCAATAAGTTGCTCGGTTTGTGCACAAGTAGGAAAAGGAAGAAAACAATACAATCTTTAAAACCTAACATCATTAGCTTTAAGAAATCACCTAATGTCCACTGCCTAGAAGCATCTAACGGGCATGTTCCTGGACACATCCTGTCATACCTCCCACACTTCCAGTCAGTAATTCAAACTCAGTTGCAAGTACAAGTTCAATCTCAAGTTCTTTCATTGATTTTCGCCTGCAGTCCTTCGCCTAGATTTGCTTCGTCGAGGTCTTCATCCTCCGCTCACTCTTCCTCAGGGCCTTCTTCTTGTGTTAGTTCCTCCTTTGTCAGTGCTCCTCCTCTATAGGCTCATCCTCAGGGCCCTCTTCCTCCATGGGTTCCTCCTTATGGTCCTCCTCCTCCATAGGTTCTTCCTCAGGGCCTTCCTCTTTCTTGGGTTCCTTCTCAGGGTCTTCCTCCTCCACTGGTTCCTCCTCCTGCATGGGTTCCCCCTCAAGGTCCTCCTCCTTTACAGGTGCCTCCTCTATATGTTCTCCTCCTTGGGGTCCTCCCCTCCCTAGACAACTTGGGTTTTATAGTGCTAGGACTCTCAGCATGTTTCTCATCTAGGGGCGGTGGGGTCTCATCATTGGTTGTAGGTATAAAGGGACTCTTGTACGGGCCCACATCAATTAACCAATCAATGACTTTGTTACATTCATCCGAATAGGCTCTTAATCGCATAAGCAATACCTTTTGTAGTCATGAAAGACTCTATCCTTAGTATGAAACTTACTAATCTAATAGTGCCATGTTGGGTCACCTCAAACGGCCAAGAGGAACAAAAGGGCTTGTTTTTCCCTAAGTCTTAAGCAGCTACTTGGCACCTCATCCAGGTACCTATTTATGACCTCTTCAACTCGTTGAAGATGGCCAACCAAGTCAAGTCTAGGTTTCATTTATACTCTTTGGTGAAGACAAGAACTCCCCATGTAGTGACAATGCTGTGTCGCATTCTTCCTATACAATGATGTGTGCCCCTATGCATCCTCTTTTCCCTATCCTGCACTCACTATCCACGTAGTTCTTAACCCTATAGGTTTTAAGTTCCCATCTTGAATTATAGCATTCTAAAGCGAGCTTTCAGGTCCGTAAGCCTGAGCTCCGATACCACTTTGTAAGACCCCAAAGTTTCTAATTTTCAACTAATTACTAATATTTAATATACATGGTCGCAGATAACCTAATGCTGGCGTTACTGTCGTATTCCCTGTTAGGAAATACAAGACTAAGTACCATAGAAAAATCCATTAATGAACATTTAATGTTAACTCGAAGACAAAATCAAGTCCAGCACACAAGACTAGGGTAAATGTCCACTCCAAAATAGAAATTATTTCGGACACAATCTATAAGTCCTACGAGTAAATGACCTTGCTCTAAACGGAGGTCCCGTTACCATGCTCCTTAACATCACCTCAAAAACAAAACATTTTAAAGAGTGAGACAAGCTTAGTAATAACCACCCTTCACAGCCAAACACAATTAAATTCATTTCAACAATTTAGCAGTGGGGAATATAGACAATTCAAATGATTCATAAAAGGGCACCCAACCATTCTTAACCCGCACCATAAGTTCATCCAAGCCACATGTAGGTTAGTTTGCAAAATAAAAGGGCGAGTGACCTTATTAAGTTTGATAGCCTGTATTTAGTTTAAATGTAGAAGCTTATCAACATCATGGCGCACCGTCAAATTGGACGATTGCCAATAACCTAGCGCACGTCCATCCATAAGGTGGCACGTGGTCTCCAACCATGCATGAGAGCACCAGGGAAGGCTAGGATAGCCCTCCCTACTCTGCTTACATCACATTACAACACAGATAAATCTTCACAATTTAGGACTGCTAAAACTAGTCATTGGCAAAGCTTCTGTTTGATGGTTTCAAAGGCTTTTTGGGCAGCCTGGGTCCGTTCAAATGTCCCTTCATGCATTCATTAATAGGGGCCACGATAGAACTAAAATCCTTGATGAACCTCATGTAAAAAGAAGCTAAGCAATGAAAACTCCTCATCTCCAGGACTGAAGTAGGTTGAGGCTGGGTTTGGATTGCTTCAAATTTGCCAGGATCAACCTGGATTCCCTTTGTAGAAACCACATACCCCATAAAGGTGACTTGTTGGGGGAAAAACTCACACTTTTCCCTCTTGGCATAGAGTTGTTGCTCTCTTAGAACCTTCAAACTGTGTTAGCTGCCGTTTATGTTCCTCTTTATTCCATTTATAAACTAAGACATCATCAACGTATAATACAACAAAATGACCAATGAAAGGTTCAAGCACCTCATTCATTAACCACATAAAAGTTCTAGGGCATTAGATAAACCAAAGGGTACGATAAGCCACTCATACACCCCTGTTTTGTTTTAGAAGATGTTTTCCATTCATCCATGTCCCTCATTCTAATATGGTGATAACAACTCCTTAAATTATTCTGGGAAAACATATTAGCACCGTGCAATGCACCTTGCATATCATCGAGTCTAGGAATCAGGTACCTATACTTGATTGTAATGCTATTTATAGCATGGCTATCCAAACACATTCTCATGGTCCCATCTTTCTTTAGAACAAGTAAAGCCGGGATAAAACATGGACTCATGCCTTCTCTAATGTACCCTTTATCAGTAAGATCTTGAACTTGTCATTGTAACTCCTTAGTCTCCGTAGGATTACACCTATAGGCTGGCTTATTTAGGACAGCAACCCATGGCAGTAAGTCAATGTGGTGTTCAATGCCCCTTATTTAAGGCAGCGCTGATGGTAGATCATCATGAAAAACATCATCCACCTCAGGGACAAGAGGTTGAGCAAGTGGATGCAAAGGTGTCTCTTACTCTCCTTGTTCTAACACAAGTAGGGCATAACCTAGTTCACCCTTAGATATGGACTTCCCAACCTATGTATCACTAATAAATAATGTCGTCTCACCTGCATTTCCCTTCGATTAGCTGGGTGTAATGCTTTTGACTTGGATAGGGGGTAAAAGGGATAGAGTATAACTATAACCCTTAACGTTAAAGAAGTAAGTATTAGGCTTTTCGTGATGAATAGCTTCTTTATCAAACTGCCATGGCCTACCAAGTAAAAAATGACAATCATCTATAGGCAACATATCACAAAGTACTTCATCCTTAAGGTTACTAAAGGGGTAGGGCATTAAAACTTGTTTAGTCATGTTAACCTCATTACCCTTCTTAAGCTACTGAAGTGAATATCGCCTAGGGTGGACAGTAGGCAGTTTAAGCTTTTTAACTAAGTGGATTGAGGCAACATTAGCATAACTATCTTCACTAATGATGCAGGCTAAGGTACCAAAGAGAGTTCCCACAATCCAAACCATGACCAAGGAACCAACCAAAGCCGATGCACGATAATCAAGCATTGTTTACTTGAATTCATACTTTGATATCCTTTTCAAGTCTAGAACCATGCACAGTTTTGGATAGTATTTTCCTTATGTTCCCAAGATGTCCTTTGGGTGAGTCCCATTTTGTTGGAGTCCCTAGGATATCTATTCTTTCTTGGACAAATCACGTTTGGACTAACACCAAGGCATTTTTCTCAAACAACCCAAAAATCTAACATGCCCAGAATTGGTTCAAGTTTGCTCAATTGTATGGTTTAGGCTGATTCACCACCTAAAACCATATTTAGGGGCAATATTATTGGTTAATATGTTGGCTAACATCCTAAGGTGTTAAACCAAGGAAGAAATTACAAGATTGGTCAACTGATGGAGATTTAGTTGACCAAATTGGCTTTTGCACATTAGGATCTATTCTAGTCAATTTGCAAATTAGCTTGGTTCTCAAACAAAAACTTGATTTAGAGCCAATATTGTTTCTTAGGATGGTACGAGCACCCTAAGGTATCAAACCATGAAGAGAAATCAAAATCATGACAAGTTCCTCACTGTGATCCTGCTGCATTTGGCCAACAATTGCAGTTTTAGCCCAGTCTGACCCGATTGTAGTAATTGAGTTGAATGATCCACCTAATCCTAATTTAGGGGAAATTTTAATGGTTTCAAGTGTTTGCTAACATCTTTAGGAACCCATCCACGCATGAAAAATCTATTCTAAATCAATTGTAGGTCAAAGAACAAAATTGATTTTTTCAATGTTAAACTAGGTTAATTAAGCCTATGTATGCTGTTTTAACTTTGCATTGGTTTTCTTTAATGGGGTGGGTTTGGTGACCTGCCTACTTGTTCTCTTAACTCCATGGATGACTAGGAACACCATCATGATGTTTTTTGCAACTTTAGAAGGTAAGTTGGCCATGGGAAGAAAGAGAAAGATCCACTTGCAATTTGATTTGCTAACTGAAAAGCAATCTGCAGGAGCCTACCATTTCTCTCTCCTCCATGTACAATTGGCTCTAAAAGGTGTTTATTACATGTTTAAGATTCAGTTTAATATAATTAGAACTTGTATTAGCTAGAATCATTGTTTTAATTAGTTGAGATAAACTTCAATTTGTGATTAGCTTTGTTTTAAGCGTGCCTAGAGGTTTCCTAATCATTGAGGAACTTGCCCACTTGCTTGATAGCTTAGGGGGACATGTATATATATAAGCTTTCTTGGCTGCTTATTGTAAAAATCATTTAACGAATGAATAGCAAAGCTTTGTGTTTTTACACGCCCTTTTCTTGAGTTTAATATGAGTGGTTTCACTTAATCTGAGTGGTTTCCCTTAATCTAACCTTGGTGCCTGTGCCTTTAGTGTGTAGATGGTGGATTTCTTCCTAGCTTGGGTGGTGGCATTGCCTTTGTCCCTTGGATATCCTTGGTTTTGCCCATGACGCGATTGATATTCTTGATTCAAGCTCACAATCAAATTACAAAGTGTCAATGCATGAGTTTTGCTTAAAGCTTGTGCATCAATCAATGATTAAAGTACATAACTTCCCTTGAATGGCGTTTCGGAGTGAAAGATATGCTCTCTTTGACTCTCCTTGTTGGATCTCACCACAACATGCAGGATCCTTTGAGCACCAAGAACTCTCCCATATTAGGTGGTAAGACAATATGTTCCTCCTTTTCTTCTTCTCCTTCACTAGATTCAAGGTTAATTTGATCAATTTCTTCCATCTCCTTGATGGTGAGTGGCCTCCTATTAGGACAGTCAACTTAAAAGTGCACATAACCTTGACACTTAAAGCATCTCTTGCAATCATGTTTCTTAGGAAACTCTTTGACAATGCATTTCCCCTTGTTTGATCACTTGCTATCCTTGGAAATAGCCTCGGCATTAGGAATCGATTGAGACTTGATTTGAGGATTAGGCTAAGAGTAGGAACAGGAAAAAGGACTCTAATTTTTACAGTGTTTCTCACCTTAATGGCCAACTTGCAAATGTCCTTAAAGGACTAGTAAAGTTGTAGTTAAACCTTAGAAATACTAGGATCAAGTCCCCTAAAAAACCTCACCATAGTTTGTTGTTCTTCTTCTTTGAAACCACTACAAATCTAGAGTTGCTTAAACTGATGAATGTATTCATCCACAGTCATTCTTTCCTGATTCAAGGATGATATCCTGAGGTACAGATCGTGCTTGCAATTATCAGGGAGAAACCTTCTATACATAGGTCGTTTTAGTTTTGAGTTGGTTTCCCGTATTTAGCTGTTTGTCTCCTAATATACCATAGGGAAGCATATTTTTTGAGCTTAAGCATAGCCATCTTGAAGTCCTTTTGTTCGTACCAAAAATGAGCTATTTTTAAGGTACTTTTACACCTGTCTTATGCTCGTTTTTATCGTATTTTTAAGGTTTTTAACTGATTTTATTTTATTTTACAGGTTTTGAATAATTTCGAAAAAATGGCAAAAAATACGAGAAAAAATAGTGGAAATGTTGGGAATTGAAGAACCGGGCCAGAATTGCACTGAATCGGCCCAGTTAAAAATCGGACCGGCTCACGCTGAACCGAACCCGGTTCACTTAAAGCATTTCCCCCTCCCCTTCACTCTCTCTCTCTTCGCGTCCCTCTTCTTTCCCCAGAACCCAGAGCCCCGAACTCCATCTTCCTCGCCATCCCCATCTCCTTCTTCTCTCTACCTCGCATCTCTCTCTCTTCCACGTCACCACCATTGTTGTCCCCCTCTACCACGTTTCACGCTAACGGTGCCAGCACAACACCTCACCAACGCCATCTACACCATCCATGAAGCCACGAATCGAAGGGTTGAAATTGAAGCAGCGTTCAAGTATAAATGGACGGGGACGCCATTGAGGAGAAAAGCTAGGTAATTCTAGGGTTAGAGTAGGTTTAATTTTGGTTTTAGGTCTAGGTTTAGTTTTAATTTCGTTTTCGTTCTCGTATTCAAATTTCAGGGTTAATTTCGAATTAGGGTTTGGTTTTAGATCAGTTTTTGGGTTCGAATTTCATGTAAAAGCACTGCAATTTTGAGTTTGCTAGTAGTAGTTCCCAATATTAGTTCGATTTTGTGAGAATTGGATGCGATTTTTGTTGAATTTCAGTCGATTTTCCCCCTCCCGTGTTTCTGGATTGCTCGATGTTGTTAATTTGGGTTCGATGGAATGGCGTTCCGGGTTCATAGCTGAAGCTGGTTCCAGTTTTCGTGAGTGTTAGCTTGCTTTGGTTATGTTTCCTCTTCACCTGCTCTGGTCTGCATCTTGTTGCTCGATTTTCAGGTCTGTTTTTGGCTTGATTCCCCACCCTTGCTGCTCAGTTTTTGTTCTGTTTAAGATATGTTAATCTCGGTTATACGCAGCTCCGTTTTTCATTAAACTTCATTCCAGATTTTCGTAGGCATGATAATGGATGATGATTTCGTAGTTTAGGGTCTTGATTAAATTGCTAGGCCTGCTGCTCAGTGTTGTAGCTAGTTAATTTCCATTCCTGATTGGATGTTTTGTGGTTGGGGTTGCACTAATTCTGGGTTGTTCGAACTCTTCTGATTTGCTTTACTTGTAATATTGAATGATGGTGTTAATTCTGGACTGACGATGTTAGCTGAATGATGTTCGATTATGGTATCTTGATTTTGGCCAGTGGGTCTGAATGGATGAGGAATGATGGTGGCTAGTTTTGGTAGTGCTTTGACATTGATTGAGTCGAATGGTGATTAGTGTTAACTATAGGTTTTAAATTGCTTTAAATTAGAGGTTAAACAAATTTTAGGTTTCAATTTTAGATGAATAGCGTTGTTTGCATAGTCTCCTCAATATGTTTTATTTAGTTGAATGCTTAGGTTTAACTCGTTTAAGTTCATTAATTTAAGTTGCATCCCTTCGTTCAATTGAGAGTTTGGATGATCGTTTAGTTGAATTAGGATGTTAGCTTGCTTTGAATGATGTCATTTATTTTAGTGTAGCTAATTAGTTAATCCTCACCTTTTATGACCTAAAACTCTTCCATCGTCCTTGTGGAGACGACTCTCAAATACTACTGCGAAAGCTGTACGCTTGCGGCCTTTTTATTAAAATTTTAAATTTTTCTCAACAAGTTTTTGGCGCCATTGCCAGGGACGACGGCATGAGATTGGGTCATATTTTCATTTTCGTAGCTACTTTCTTATTTGATGCTTTAATTTGTGTATTTCGTTATTAGTTGTGACTTGGTTTATTAGTAGTGATTTGTTTAAATGATGTGTTTTGGTCATTTCGTAACTTTATTTTGGCATCGATTCCAACTTTCCTTATTTTGGTATCAATTGTTATCTAGTTTAATCGTTTCTTCAAAAAATTTAAAAATCCAAAAAAATTAAAAAAGCCTAAAATCCAAAAAAAATAGAAAACCTTCAAAAATCACAAAAAAATGAAAAAACTTAAAATCCAAAAACATTTGAAAAACTTGAAAACCACAAAAAATTTTTTGAAAAGTAAAAAAACCCAAAAAAAATTGAAAAATTGAAAACCCCTAAAAATTGAAAAACTTTAAAAACTTTAAAAATTTCAAAATGTCAGTTTTCAATTTCCCATATTATGAGCACGAACCTTTTTGGAATCATTTTTTAAGGCTTAATGATTATCGTGTTCAACTGAATCATAATTTTCAAAAATGAAAAATTTATGAGGTCATTATTGAGGGTCTAAATATAGACTCAAGGAGTTATATTGAATCACTTTGTCCTGGAGGTTTAATAGAATTATTATCTAAAACTCAAAATGAAGTTTGGGATTTCTTTAAAAAATTAGCTTGGGAAACTTACGTGTTTGAACAAGCTAATGATACTTTTATATCCTCGACTCATGGAGAGTATGATTTTCGGGCTAATTCTTACCCTTTAGATCACTTTATGAATTCCTATGACTTATATAACTCTTATATTCCTCCTGTGTTGTGTGACTATTGTGAATCTCCTGATCATGATGCTTATACTTGTCCTTATCGTGAGTGTATCAGTATATTGATGTCACATGTGCAAGTTTTGAAAAGAAGATTAACGATATGACTGAACAAATGATGGAGACTATGAAAGTGATAATTACTGAATATTCTCAATGTTTTGACAAAAATAGGGAGACTTCTAGTGAGAATGATTCTAGTTTAGGATCTCCTAAACCTGACATTAGTCTCTATGATGATTTTAAATCCTCTTATTCTACTAGGCCTGATTTCAATGAAAAGATGTGTTTGCCTAATCTAGATCAAGAGCGTGACCTCCCTACATCTCTATCAACAGACCTTGCATGCCTCACTAGCTCACCCAAAGATGTCACTAAAGATATCTTAGTCTATGTTGACCTGCCCACCACTCTGAATGACATTTGTGAATTTGATGTGGGTGAACAATCTGATACTGTTAGTGAGTTAGATATAAGCATCACACCTGAAGTTGAGCTTCATGATTTAGATGATTCTAAAGCTATTTCACAGGAGTTATGTGATGAGATAACTGAACCCACTATTTTGGACTTTGATGATGATATTCTTTGCGCGGAATATGAATCTTTCTCATATGAGTTTAATGTTACTGAAGGTCTTGATTTGGGTTTTCATATTGAAGATGAAACATTCTCTTTTGATTCTATCGTTCTCGACCTTCTATTTAAATTAGATGATAATATTCTGCAGATAGAATATGAATCTTTTTGTGGGTTTGATGTCGATACGAGTATGAATGAGGATTTTTGTGCTGAATATGAATCATTTTCTATTGATCTCATCCAAACTGACTTCCATTCTGAATATTGCGAGTCTGAATTTGTCGAGTCTGGGATCATTGCCACTAAGAATTTTGCTTTAGACTAGACTCTTGTGCATATTGGACTTAACAGACTTGTGCATTGTGCACCCCCTATGTTGCCTAGATTGCACGTTCATGCTGATATAGTTTCTAGACCAATAACCTCCATACTGGCTCCTTCTAAGTATGTCCATTTCCTTCTTGATTGGGCCGAACTGTTTGATAAGTTGAAACGGGCCCTTACCTATGCTTTATTGGCTATGTGGATGTATTCTATTTGGTTCCAACTCACTGCTTTTCATTGTTGCTATATTATTGAGAGTTGTGCTTCTTTATTTGATAAGCTGTTACGTGCTCTAATGAGTTTTGATTTAAATAGCACTTTTCAGCTTAATATGGAGTGGCTGATGCTCCATAAGTCTTGTAGTTTAGGTACAATCTGTATCCAATCTAGTATGATCGTCCCAACCTTCTTCTCTTTTTCCTTTCTTTTCTTTCTTTTTTCTAATTAATTGTAGAAAATTAGGACTGTGAATATACGGGTGATCAATCTTGAGGAGCAATTTGGGAAATGTTGAGCCGTGTGTGCTATGATCACCCTTGGTTGTGTTATGATTCTGTGCATATTTGTTAGGTGTTGATATCTAGGATTGTGAGTAGTTGTAAATATTTAGGATTGTTTTTGTGTATGTTTTAGTTCAGCTATTTGGTTTCCTTGATTCTGTGTTTTGTTTCTTTGGTTATGTGTTTCGTCTAGTTTAGCAAGTTTTGGGTTTTGTTTGAATAGTTTCTTTTAGTTCTCTTTTTGGTGTTTCAATGACCTTGTTTTGGTATTCCATTTTGCTTTCTTTTCTTTTGTCTTTTGTCCTGTTTTAAGTTTCTTTTGT
>NCQV01063375.1:0-11286 GCA_002740545.1 Lophocereus schottii
AATCTCATATGATACTTTACAAATTATTAAAATTATGAAGGGATGGGTTGAAGTAGGTTCAAGTGGGTTGAAGTAGGTTCCAGTGGGTTGAAATTGGTATTTTTTTTTCAGGTGGATTGAAGTAGGTTGAAGTAGATTGAAGTGGGTTGAGGTTAGTAAATGTAAATTGACCCACGAAAAGAACAGAGCCTTAGCAAAGACCTTTATGTTACTCTATATCATCTACTCATTTTGAAATTTGTTTAATGTCATTTCTAATTTTGCCCTTTATTGTCCTATGGTTTTACACTTTTACTCAGGTGGTGAAAACCAAATTGTACAAATGCTTATTCATAATGAAAGTACTGATGTCAGCCTGTCATTTTCTAGCCTTCCAACTTTTTTATTGACCAGTGGCAAATTTGCAATAGTAGATCTAGGCCTATTCTTTCCACCTTATTTTATCTGAATTTATTATGAATTGAAGTTATTTGAACTTATTTTGAATTTTATTTACTGAACTTATTTTGAAATGAACTTATCTGAATTTATTCTGAAGTTATTCTGAAATTATTTACTAAACTTATTATTCTGAACTTTCTGAACTGAACTTATCTAAACTTATTTTGAACTTTCTAAACTAAATTGATTCTAAACTGAACTTTCTAAACTAAACTTATTCTGTCTAAAAATAAGTCAAAAGAGAACCAGCCTTTAAATGTACAAATAATAAATATAAGCTACTCTCCGTGTTTTCCTTCTGGGCCAGGCGCAATGAAAATAATAGGCCCAATGGGCCTGAGTGGTCAAGGTTATATTTATGCGTGAGGAAGTGAGCGTTTTTGCCAAATTTATATGCCATTTAGACCTAAAAAATTGCAAAATTGCATTAATTTCCGCAACTACTATGCGTAAAATAAACAATGTCTAACAATGTTACGAAAACATGTGGCGATCCACATGATGAGCCAGAGCAGTTACGAGTGACGCACCTGTGACGTAATCCTATGTCTGATCCGATCCAAGTTGCCCAAACCCAGAGGCGTGCTACCGGAACCCGACCCGAAAGGCAAATGGGCATGTCCATGGGTGGCATGCGTGTGAAGATGAACGTGTCCAGCGTGGTCCCCACTCATCTCCTCGTCTACGCCGCCGCTGCCGCCGTGACGATGGTGTTCCCCGCCATTGCCGAAATGTAATTTCCGGTAATATCCAGTGGCAAAGGCGTCAATCATAAGAGTCCCGAGTGACCCGACCATGGCGGCGAGGCCGGTGAAGGGGAAGTTCCCCCACGGGCCGTCCTTCAGGGTCGGGTCAGTGAGGTCCTCGAAGGCATCGGGGAGGATGTGGATGAACCCAGTTGACAAAATTACCCCTGCCGCGAACGCCTTGACTAGGTAGAACAAGGCGCTCTCGGGGCGTAAGGCAGGGATATTTTTGCCAATTATGGGAAGGGAGACCCCCAGGGCACTGGCCATCAGTATGGCCATAAATGCCCCTATTTTGTACAGGAGGGTGACCCTGCTAAGGTCCTGGGTTCGAATCCCACCATCATCACAGGCGCAGTATTCACCTGTGATGAGATTAGAAATGAAGGGAAAGTAGGGGAGGATAGAGCACATAAGACGACATGATGATGATAATGGTGTTAATGATGATGATGATGTTGTGTTTTCCAACATGTTGTTCTTCAATTGCGTGTGAGTTCTGGAGGAAGGGAACTTAGGAACAGGGAGGGACACCCTCCCTTGGCCGTGGGTGGGGGGGAGAGAAAGAGAAAAGGCGAGAGACAGAGAGAAGATTTCAGTGTTGTTTGGGGCGAAATGAGGGTGAGGGTATTGCTTATTGAAATGAGAGTGAGGGCATCGAATAAGCTTTTTGATCAAAAGTTTCTTTATCTATGTATTTGTTTTAAATATATACATATATATAAGTACTCTAATTGTATAGTTTTTCCTTCTTACCACAAGTTGATGCAATAATTATGTACTTTTAAAAAAATTTAAAAATTTTTTAATTACTTTCATAACTAATTGAGAGGCCTGTATGACCGTAATTGATTATAAGTCATTTTCAGCTCTGAAATTGACATTCATGACTACATAATGACACCAATAAAAGAATTAATAGAAGGAAGATATTTAATTCAATTTTTCTTGTTTCACCTCTAACTTAAGTCGTCAAAACTGTACGATGAAAGTAGGGCAAATATGCTCAACTTGATAAGTGATCTCTTCATATACCACCAATGGCTTATATGATAGAAAAACTATGTTCTTCTTCTCTTGCGTCAAGTTTTTTGATTTATTTTAATTTAATCATTATTTGACGTGAAAGATATATGAATTAGCTTTTGATAACCTGAAGAAAAAAGATTACAAATTTAAAGATCGTGGGAAACACTAATGGACGTCATATGTACTACCTGAAACAAAAATTAAAAAAAAAAAAAATAGAAGCAAGGAACAACTTCTTCTTTTTAAAAAAAAAAATAGGAGAGGCACGGAAATTTAGTAGTAACAACTAGAAGTCGGGAAATTTGGCGCTCCGAATAGGAGAAATGTGTACACAGGATGTCGTCATTGTGTGAAGCACACCACAAGTGGGCTCCCCACAATAGATCAACTTAGAATGGTCACTTGCACCGTTGAACAGCTAGTGTCGACATAGTTTCTCATTTTTGAATTAATTATTTTATCTCCTATTTAGGATAATATTTGGTCGCATGCAGCCAAATCAAATAAATTCTGAAATCGCTGCATTTAAGTGTCTAAACCATAGATGATAACTTTTAGTTTGTATCAATTTAGTGGTTAGGAATGGTAATGAAATTCGTACATATTTAAAATTTGTAAAATTTACCCCATTCAAAACTCAAGTTAATGGTAAAAATAGGCTTTAGATCGATACGGGTGGGTATTGAAAAACGGGTATGGGTATGAGTACGGATATGGGTATAGTCCTTACCCGTCTCATACCCACATCCTACCCGTACCCCTTTTTATAATAAGAAAAAATTATTTTAGTTCAATATTTCTTCGATTTAAGTCAAATTCAAGCCCTTTTAATAAGAAATTAGTCAATAATATAGTTGATTTTATATTTCTAAACAATATATTCCTAAAATATCATAACTTTACAATCATATAATGATAAAAATATATATCGTACTTGGATATAGGTTGCATATGGGTATTAATTTTCATTCTCTATGTAAACTCATATAAAACCCACAAACCTGCAAAATCCAATGGGTATGGGTATTAGTTTTATTTTTTAATACCGATGGGTGCGAGTATGGATATAAGTACGATTTTCGAAAATGGGTATGAGTGAGAGTATGACTCAATTCGCCCTGTACCCGCCCCATTGCCATCCCTATTAGTGTTCACTACTTCGACAGTTTAAAAAATTAAGGTAACTATATCATAAACCCAAGTTCGTATTGTAACGTGGACCGCATGGGTCAAACGACTCAAATGAGCATTTATATGATATGCAAATAAATATTTGGATAATGAGTATTTATATGATTTACAAATGAGCATTTGCTATTTTTATGTATCTCATTGTATTTTACCCCATAATATTTTCAGAGGATGATTATTAATAAGGTCAAGGTCTAATTTTGAGAAAGCAAGAGGTTCTCTTTGATAGTTTATTTGCACCTCTAGGGTATGCTATTAGTATTTTAGCATTGTTCTTTCTCTATTTTACAATTCATTACTTTTAGGCAAATTGAACTTCGTATTGTTGTTTATCATTCTATAATTTATGAGCATCTATTTATTGTTGTTTATCATTCTATAATTTATGAGCATCTATTTATTTTCTAAATGTGCATTTACAAGGCTTACAAATGAGCTTGCCAATAATTGTTCTTATATATCCTTAATGGTTTGATTTCTTTAAAGTCATATATATTTACTTCCAAATTACAAAGTTATGTTTTGTAAAAAAATGAAACAAAAATAATTAGACATAGGCAAAGTTTGAGTTAAATTTTTATTAATTTGGAATATCACAAAGCAAATAAACACCCTTAAAACTCCAATGATTTTTTTTCCAAAAAAAAAAAAAACCAATGAAGCACCAAGCCAATTTTATAATGTGTGTGTACAAGCAAAAATTGAAGGGGAAAAAGACTGAGGAAAGAGATGGATGGCCCATGGCCAGGGCTTTGGACCTATGTTGCATCATGCATGATGGATCTAGGTCCATCACATACACAAATAATAAAAAATTAAATTTAGAAAATTTTACAACTTAAATTGTACTGAACTAAGCATATTGTGTCTCTAAAAAGTTCATTTTTTCTTTGGTAGAGTAGTTTGTGGTTGTTAAATTTAGTCTCATTGAACAGATCTATTTGAAATGTATCTACTATGCAGCGCACAAAATCGCGTATCACATTTGTAAATTTCTTTTTTATCAAATTATATCTGTATTTTTACTAAACACAAAACTGAACTTATCTCAGTCTTTCTGGTCTCAACTTTGGACTCAAAATTTGCAATTAAGAATACCTTTATAGATCTATTTTTATTTTTATTTTGGTATAAAAAACACATGAACCTAACTTTAATATAGATGAGTTTTAAATTTAGATATTTGTTAAGGCCTCCAAATACTTTGTTAGCTAAACTAACAACTTAACTCCCACTATATTACTATGTATTGCCATGACAAAGCTTTTTGATAAGAAAGTAAATGATCAACATTGAGAGTTAGTGTACATCAATGATTATATACTTTTGATAAAAAGTTAATTATATATATATATATTTGAGGAGTATACAGGACTGTTACAAGCCACTTTCTTTTTCTTTTTTTTTTAAAGAAAAAAGAAGGTACGTAGTTGGTGCCAATATAATATAAAAATCTTGCATGCATTGATGATAATTATAAACTTATTTATCACGGATCTTCATGGATGCCCACTGCCTAGTAGATAAATTATTTGTCTGCTGTGTTATAGCATATTGTTTATTTCACTTGTTATATTTTATTCTTCCAGCTACACAAATACATTTACCCTCTATTGTTAATTTATATAGAAATATACTAATTTCTGAAGTAATGTAAGATGGGGAGTGGAGGTCCTCCTCTCTTAATATTGTACATTAATAATTGTCGTATGTACGTCATTGCGCCAAAAAAATAAACAAAAAATAAATAAATAAATTGTAGAACACGTTACTTTTCAACTTGTGAGAAGTATTTACTTGTACTTCTTATTGAAGCATGCTAAAACATGTTGAAATATGCTAAATTATGCTGAAACATACTGAATTATACTGAATTATTCAAGAAAATATAACAAAGTATTTTCAATAATTACTTAAAAATGCTTAATTATGCTGAATTGCACTGAATTTACTTAGTTGTGTTGAAATGTATTGAATACTTATGACAAGTACTTACTATAAGTCGAAAATAATATAATCGTAATATGCTCTGTTTTTCATTAATTGTTGGAGGAGTCTCGCTTCTAATTCTTGGAATTTTACTTATTTATTTATTTTTTTCCCCTTGTCATGTAATTGGGATGTGATGCCATCAAGGACTGGATAATAATTCAAAAATAAATAATAATCCAAAAATAAAATTCAGGGGAGTTCACTCAATATGACTAGGAGACGTTTTTGCTCACAGAATGTCGTCATTCAATTTATTACTTTATTGAATGAATTATTATTCCCTCATTATGCTTCTTGATTGGATTTAGAAAGGCCAGCCACATGCGTGTGTGTTTTTCTTTTTCTTTTTCTTTTTCTCTCCGGAAACCACTTGATTTGAAATTATGTCTCCATTTATTATCTGTTTTTTCTTGTACATTCGGAATAATCTTTGCTGTTTGGCCTGACTGTTATATGATTTACAGTAATGGATTTTGTGATGTGACTTGAAGCACCCTTTGTATCTGCAAAAGGTGAAAATCTAGTGACAAATAGGGGGTGAGCGAAGTTCTCGAGTATTCTAAAATTTATTCGGAATCGGTCAGATTATTCAAATAGGGATTGCTTTGGTTCCTAAAAGGGAGAACCGGTTTAAACGGTTCTCAAAAAACACCCAAAATCGAAACGTGGAACTTGTTTAGAGAAAAAATGCATAAATTTTTAATTTTTTACTACTTTTTCTTTTGTTTCTGTATTATCTTTCTCTTTGACTTTTTTTCCTTAAAAAATTGACTCTCCAAATAGTAAATTTAGCGCAATATATGTTAATTTCAATGCTAATTGAATGACGAATCATAATATTTAAAGTAACTAGATAAAAAAATACAAACTTAATAAATTAACTTTTTTTGTATAAAGACAGCATATGAAGGTAGGAAAATATCAAACATTTCCTCCCTCCTCTAAATAAGTAAGAAAATACAATTTATTAGATCATAAAATTTGAACATTAGGCGTGGTGGGTACCTTGGAATCAAAACCGGAACCTAATGTTCCAGTTTCAGTTTCCAAAAGTGAGGGACCTATTCGACTGCTAACCACGTTCTTTAAATTTATTGTGTCTTAAGAGAGAGAGGAAGAGAGAGTTGCTTGAACTTTATTGTATCTACCAACAAGAATAGATCTAAATACGAACAAACACTCATCTCCCAAAAATTCATGGTAAATAGAATTTGAACCTACTGTGTAACAGCTTTCTAACCGCTAGTCGTGTTCTTAAACTTTATTGTGTCTTGTCTAACTTTCAGAAAGTCATGGTATTGTTAACTCTAGGGAGCTGGTGTCTATTAATTAATAATTTAATGTGATAGATTATGCTTGAAACTTGAAATTAAAATCTTTCTGATAGAACCATATGAAATTGTATCGTCAATTAAATTTCCAATCAAAACAAGCAAGCCTCTTGATAGAACAAGACTACTATATGTATTCCACAATCTAATGTCTCCATTCCTACGAATACTTAACTCCAATTCGAGAAGAAAGACTCAGACCAAAACTTGCACCAAGACAAGGAAACAAAGCCCTCATAAAAGAGGGAATCTTACTCACAACTCACAACTTGGAGAGGGAATACTGAAAATTGACAGAACTAATAGTGGATCTACATGTACGTAGACCCAATAGGATGCCAAAAGATCAGAAAATTGGTGCGTCAACAGTTTGGTTAATGACAACCCCTCACAGTACAATATGGAGGAGTATTTTCATGATTATCAATGGGGGTATTTTTTATAGATAAGTATGTATCTATCAAAATATATATATATATATAGATAAATATAAAGTAGGTGAAGTTAATACGATGGTTGGTAATTCTTTTTCCAATTGTAGCTTGTGGTGGTGCTCAGACAATACGCCAATGCGGACTATCATAGGAAAACAACCAGACCCATGAAGTCAGTTCATGTAATCCACAGTCATGCTCTGGATACAATAAAACGTTGTTAAATTCTAGAGTTGGACACAAAACAGGTCAGGTCTTTGCAGGGGTGAATGAAGAAAATTAACAGATGATCCATTTTTTGAATTAATCTCTCATAAAATCATTTCACCTATTTTTCACACCCAAGACTGTTAGAACAATGATATAACAAATTCGGCTTCCATCAACTTCCACCATTACAGATTGTGGAGTGATCGATTCAGATTAAAGGTAGGCATTGGGTCAAGCGGGTCAGGCCATTTAAAATAGGGTTAATAAAGTGTGGAGTAAATAATGATCAATAATGGGTCAGCCCTTTAAAGCATATTGACGGGTCGGATTAGGTAAATCCATTAATAACCCGTTTAGTGACATGTTACTTTTTCAACCTACTTGTTACACTAATTTATATGTTATAATTAATTAAACTTATTACCAATGCTTTGTACATAACAACAATTATTATACATAACTTTTTGTACAAGTTTCTTCCATTTTAAAACCGGCCAACAACGAGTCGCCAATGAGCTGACCCAACCCATTTATTCACATAACAAGCTCGACCCGAACCAAATCATTAACAAGCTGGCCATAACCTAATCCGACCCACTTTATAAACAGGCCAATCCCAATCTGACCCGACTCGACCTGATCCATTATTCACCCCTCTTACGGGTGACCGTCATACCATGCATTTTGTAGTGATCCAATGAAAACAAAGTTAGAGAATCGAAATTTTCTCCATTACTTTCAGTATGTTTACATGGTTCACATCAACAGGATACAATAAGCCTGGTAGATTTATGTTTTTAAGTATGATCAGACCTCTCTAGTAATTAATGTGCAGAGGAAAGACAAAAATTTGGAGGACAAAATGGCAAGCTAGCTTGATAATCTCAGATCAGCAATGACCAGAGAGGGACGACGACAAGGCTCTTGGAATATACACCAGACTCGAGCAGCCTGAGCACGTAATAGCTGTAGCCTCAGACTACTGATGTATGCTGTCAATCACTCTGCCAGTAGTGTGTCAAAAACTGGTGAGATCTTTCAGGGCTATTCGATGTTCCATAATATCCATGCTGCGATTTGCGTGTTGAAGCAGAAGAGAACAGTCACAGCTGACAGGATCAAAAAGCAAAGATTAGTAGGTCGCAATTCAAGTAAATGTTTACTTTCTTGGTTCAATTAAACAGAACCCAAATCTCCATTTTCGCATGAGATTGAGCAACTTTAAGAAGATCTTGCTCTCTAGCCTTCATGAGTCATAACCATCATACAATCGTCTAGCTCCGTTCAACTTACAGTCCCACTTCAGGGTTGTGTGGCATTGGCAAACAGGTTGGTTCGGGTTGCCCCTTTAGTAATCGTGTCAATTCGGAAATCATGTTGCTGTTCGTATTGTAAATAGCTCAAATTTACTCAAAAACAGTAAATGACATGCTTCACACCAAACAACCAAATTATGTCAACTTTGGGACAAAATCAAGTTATGCCGTGCCGTCTTCACGTTTTTCTTAGTCAAATTGGGTGGGTTCTGTCAGATCAATCTTCCCCAGCTCTGGTTGTATGTCAACCCAAAAAGGGCCCTTTCTTTTATTCTTTTTTCTTTTCGTTCTTTTTGGTTTTGAGGGGGGGGGGTATTCTGCCCCTTGCCCCCACTTCTTCTTTCCCTTCCAAGCTCTACCCTACTACCGTGACCCTATGAATTATATGGCCCTTAGAATGCAAAGATTAGAAACAAGGATCGATAAAATATATGCACGCAAAAATATTATCATAAACAAGAATAAATCATGACATCGTCACCGACTTACCTGCATTCATTCAGCTGCAAGCAGAGCAAGTTCAATTTCATGGAGTGACTTCCCCTTGGTTTCCAATATGTTCTTCTTTACGAAAACAAATGCTATCAAACAGAAGCTTGCAAAGATTGAGTACAGGAGCTTTGGCCCGAGTTGCTCAAGTAATCGCAAGAACAACAAACCAACAAAGAAATTTACCACCTGAGATGGAAAACATTGAGATGGAAAACATGCCCATCAGCATCAAGGCATTGGTACACTTAATAGGGAATTAGAGGGAAAGGAACCTGAGAAGAGCATGACATGACTTCAATAGGATTCAGTGTGAGGGGAACATTACCCAGTGTACGGCCAAGCAAAAAGCCATTGCTTTTGCCCTTATTCGATTGGGAAACAATTCTGACAAGAGGAGGCTGGGGACAGGACCAACCCCCAAAGCAAAAGCGAGAACAACCCTGAAAAAGCAGTTCAAAGCAATGAGAAAACAACCTATTGCTTAAATAACTATTTTCGTCCGCAATTAGTTCATTTTGCTCATGTTGAGATAACGTTTTCTGAAAGATTCCTTCTGCCATCTCAGCATTCTAATTTTTCGTGCAAATCTGGTTGAATTGTACAGAGGATACTACATGATTTTCCAGTACATTGATCCGTGGTTTTTTTCTGGTAGTGTCTATTGTCCAAATTGCGACAGTCTACCGCAACACACATGGAGTTTTTATTTCTCACAACCAAAACTGGAGTACATCCCCTCCTCCCCTCCCCCCGCCAAAAAAAAAATCCACAATGGTTAAAGGGGGACAATAGGAAGATAGTCTGTATAACTAAAAAAGGCAAGTTTGGACTATTTTTTTCAGTTTGGATTATATGGACTTAAGCAAAATACCTCTCTAAACTTCCTCTGCTCCGTTTATGCGGAATAGTAGGTAGTCTCCGATTTTTAAATTTAGGGACATCCAGAACCAATCTCCCTGTAATTTTACAATTTTGGAGTAATGTTGCTACATCAAATCCCCCCTCCCCTGCCTGGTGGCAGGATTTTCGGGGTATTGGATTTGGATTTAGAATACGCAGATCATCCTTTTAACAGATGATCAATTGCAGGGGCGAAGGCAACGTGGGGTCAGTGGGGTCACCCAACCCCCTCTCTAAAAAAACAAATAAGTATAAGTCAGAAAATTAAAAAAATTCGAAATTGAGATATGTATTATGTTTGTGGAAGAGGAACATGAAAACTGGATAGTTTAGCGATCTAGTGCTTGGCTTTGTGTGTTGGTGGTCGCGAGTTCGAACCTCCCCCTTCCCATGTTTTTGTTTTTTCAATTCCGACCCCCCTCTTCAAATTTCCTGGCTTCGCCACTGATCAATTGCTTTCAGATTTGACAAATTTCTGAGATTTTAATCTGATATACTCTCATGATCGACACGACCCACCACAACACACTCTGCAACCTATGCATTTTGGATAATGTTAAGTTTTCCTGAAGGGGCAGAGTGGTCTATAACAGTCTGCAAGTCTCACTTAATCTACTCACAAACGTAAGACTGTCAGATCTTCATAAGAATCCTAGCTTCTCCCAACCCCTACATCCCTCCTGTACGTTCTTTATATGTAATCCAACAGATAATCCTTTCCATGCCACACGTACTTGTGGAAGGATGAAGTAGCAGCATCTTGCAGACAGCCACATGACTTCATTAGAATCCAAACTATGTGATGACCGGCCTCCCCCAACCAACAGCCACTAAAAAACATGAAAGTACAAACCCTAAAGGTTAAATCAAAGCACTAGGTGTTGGATTGAGAGCTGAGGCAAGTCCTCTCCTCTGAACCCCAGAGATAAGGGTCAAAACTCAGCTCTAGAGGAACATAGGCCAGTGATGGTGCCCTTTCATGGATAAGGACTTTTCAACAACACATCTTCAGTATAGAAGGAAAAACAAGAGGGGATTGTGAGAATAGAGAAATTTTGCATGCATTTTGCTGCCTTAGGTGTCCAACTCTGTTTTCTTCCAAACAACCTTAACCTATAGCAAGCCTTCCCAACAAAAACAAATAATCATTTGAAGTAAATAAACAATGAACACTCACAGTAGCATGCCTCCAACAGAAAGGGAG
>NCQV01063375.1:41842-61839 GCA_002740545.1 Lophocereus schottii
CAGAATGAGCTCCAGAGTTTAAGAAAAAGTTAAAAAGGTATAAGTGATATCATCATAATGTGAAGTATAATTCAATATCTCTTCCTTCAGAATGCTGTATCTGACCAGCACCCCTTTCAGGATAGACAGACAGGCAAAGAAGTGATCCACTACCCAAACCCAAATACCCAATCTTTGCCCAGTTCCCCTAATAGGTTCTATTACCTATGACACTTATATACATGTAGTACATTCCATCTGTCCCAAAGTACCTCCTATATTTCTTTTATTATTAGTTCCTACTAGTTTCCTTAGTAGGACTGTAGGAGTGTCCTCACAAAGGTACACCCAAGTGTTCAAAAGGTCAGATTTGGCTCCCGTCACCCCTTTTTTTTGGGGGGGGGGGAAGGGGGGATGTTTGGAATGCTTCAATACTAATTAAGAGTGCTAAAATGTTCCTACCACAAATGAGATTCAATTGCCGACAACAGACACACGCTAATCAGCAATTTAGATTTGAATCTTGGCGCTCCAACCAGTTAAACTCAAATTAATCAACCCAAACTGAATCAATACAGAAAGATAGAGTAATTACCTTCATTGCTGGACCGGGGTTTATCCTCCAAACCAAGAGCACTATCAAAGTTCTTCTCGATATTCTTGACACTTTCTTGGAGCTTATTCACTGCTCCCGCTAAGTCCAAACTCCCCAAGGACACTTTCCCACCAAACCAGTCCATCTGTGTATCCTTGATTCGATCCCAATAGGCGGGACTTACTTTCAAATTACAGGCATCAAACCCTACAATCCCAGATTGAAATCACATCTAAAATGGATTGCAAAACTCCAATTAGCGTGAAATCACAAATTTAGCAGCAAACAAGTTAAGATCCGAAGAAAAGTTATAGCATACCTACGAAATTCAGAAAGAGAGATTATGGTCGGTGGTCAGGAGGACCTAATTAGGACTTAGAGAGAGAGAGAGAGAGCCCAGATGTTTTCGTTATGAGCAGGATGGATCGAATCCTGCATCAATCTTCTCTCCTCCTCGATCTGGAAACTTTGGTGCGCAGCAACAATATCGAGTTTTTAAAAAATAAATATTCATCGATGCCATTTAATTAGAGATTTCTTGTCCAGTTGTCCTCGCCCCCTTCTCATCTGAGGACCCATTTGGAGATTAAATTTTGTAACTCATTAGAGGTAACTAGCTTAGATTCGTGTAATGTACATAATATTTTTTAAATTAAATTTTAATTTAAAAATTATGAAGTATTTATTTTATAAAATTATTTGTCTCATACATATTTTCTAAACATTAAGATAAAATATTATTTAATTTACTTGATCATATAATTAGTAAAATTGACTTTTTTAATCAATGAAAACTTTAATTGGTGAATTAAATCCTCTTCCCTTACCTCTAAATTCTTTGTAGTCTCAAATTTCACTAAGTTCAGTTGTAAAGTAGATTAAACATGAAAAAATCAACCCATTAAAAGTAGGTATTGATTTATAAAATAATCAGCACATAGCGTAAGATAATTGGGATCATGTATCACTCACGTATAAAATAGTTTCACTCATTTATAAGCGAAAAATATCTCTTCATTTACATTAGACGACACCATCTTCGAGGATAATTATATATCCAAATCTCTTTCAAAATAAAGTCATTTTCTCCTTTAACTCTTACGTTTATGCATTATAAATCAACCTTTATAGATTGCTAATTTTACACCATAACATATCTAACATTTGCTACTCCCCATGATAATCCTCCAAAAAATTATGAATCCAAAAATATAATATATATTAGAGACCCTCACCTAACTATAAACATAGAAATTATACATAAATTCTGGTATAAGGTTCGAACTCTACTCAATTATATTGAATAACCTATTTGTTTCTTATAATGAGTTGTTTTGCTTCCCTCTTCTTGTTAATTAATAAATGAATTGAAGTAAAAGTGATCACACCATCACACAATACTTGTAGATTCAATCCCATAAACTAGTAGCAAAAGAAAAAGAAGGAGATTTTCATATGTTATTCTTGTCTCCACATACCTTCATGACTTCATCAGTATTGCATGTGTTTTTCCATTTTCCTTGCACCTATGTATTTCACAAATCCTCAAACAAATTAGCCAAAGGATTTTGAAAAATTCATTTGGTCAATAATTAAAAGGGTGACTATCAAAGAAAATTAGGGAAGAAGGAATATTAAAGAAGTGATTTCCAAGGTAAATTGAAGAAATAAATTTCCGAGAGAGAGAGAGAGAGGGAGGGAGAGAGAGAGAGAGAGAGAGAGAGAGAGAGACGGAGGGAGAGAGTTTGCACATGTGCATTTTGATGAGAGAAAAAGACATGCACAGAATTAACAGCCGAAGGTATCTAAAGCCCTGACATTCACGTATCACATACAATCGAAAATATGGGGAGTAGGTAGTTAACTCTCCTAAGTCTTGTTTTACAAAATAAATAAAAATAAAACAGTATTTTACCTGGAGAAAGGCAGCAGCTACAAACTATTTTTTTTAAACTTTAAAATCAAGGATTTAGATTTAATTGGTTGATAATATTTGCAGCTAAGATTATACAAAGTTCCGCAAATCAATATTATGTTAGTATTTTAACGTTTTTCAAATATTGCTATTAATATAGAGTAGATAGATAAATAGATTAGATACAAAATTGAAGATTTAGATTTAATAGATGACTAATTTTTATGGTTGAGATTATATTAAATCCTACAAATCACTCCTGTTATAGCTAGCATTTTAGGTTTTTTCCAAAGACTGTCATTTTTTTTAACTGCTTCGATTTTTTTTCTAAATAATAGAATTATCATATATCCTTTATCAATATAACTGAAATTATGGGTGATTTTTTAAAAAATAAAAATTATAAATGGGCATTTTACTTAGATAAGATAATTTGCTTTTTAACTAAAATCTATGGCTTAAATTTAATGAATAAATATAACTATTTAATTTTTTTCACTAGATAATTTGATTATCATCTATCTTTTATCATGTGTATTTGAAATTATGGGAGATTTTTAAAATAAAATAAATAGATATATTAACTTTAAAATCGACATGTTAGATTTAATGCATAAATAATTTTTATAATTAAGATTATACCAAATCTAGCAAATCATTCTCGTTGTAGCACTCTAAGGTTTTCAAAAATTATCACTTTTTTTAACTGCTTGAATTTTTTTAGGTAATAGAATTATCATATATTCTTTATCAAATATGACCAAAATTATGAGTGATTTTTTAAAAAAAATAAAAATTTTAAATGGATATTTTACTTAGATAAGGTAGTTTTTTTGAACTAAAATCTACGATTTACTATTATGATGGAGTAGATAGATAGATAGATAGATAGATAGATAGATAGCAACGGTAAGGTTATCTCAGTATGATCAAAAGGCCACAAGGTCGAGTCCCTGGAATCAGTCACTGACAAAGTCAGGTTAGGCTGCCTATAATTCACCCCTTGGGGTGCGGCCCTTCCCAAGTGCACTCGGTTGCCTTGTTTTATAGATAGATAGATAGATTGGATATAAAATTGAAGGTTTAGATTTAATACATGACTAATTTTTATGATTGAGATTATATCAAACCCTGCAAATAACTCTTGTTGTAACTAGCATTTTAGGTTTTTTCCAATGATTATTACTTTTTTTAACTGCTTGATTTTTTTTAAAAAAATAATGGAATTATCATGTATCTTTTATCAAATATAACCGAAATTGTGACTAATTTTTTATAAAAAATAAAAATTATAAATGGGTATTTTACTTAGATAAGGTAGTTTTTTAAAACTAAAATCTACTATTTAGATTTAATGAATAAATATAATTGTCTAATTTTTTTCCCTAGATAATTAGATTATCATCTATATCCGAAATCGCAGAGGATTTTTAAAATAAAATAAAAAGATATCTTAACTTTAAAATAGGCAGCTTAAATTTAATGCATAAATAATTTTTATAGTTTAGATTGCACCAGATCCCACAAATCACTCTCGTTGTAGCATTTTAGGGTTTTTTTTTAAAGATTGTCACTTTTTTTAATTGATTGGAAATTTTTAGATTATAGAATTATCATGTATCCTTTGTCGAATTAAAATATAACCGAAATTACGAGTGATTTTTTTTTTAAAAAAAAAATAATTATAAATGGGTATTTTATTTAGAGAAGGTAGTTTTTTTAACTAAAATCAATTGTTTAGATTTAATGAATAAATATAACTGTCTAATTTTTTTAGATAATTATATTATCATTTATTTTTTATAATGTATATCCGAAATCATGGGAAATTATAAAAATAAAATAAAGATATCTTAACTTTAAAATTGACAGTTCAGAGTTAATGCATAAATAATTTTCATAGTTAAGATTATACTAAATCCCATAAATCTCTCTTATTACAGCATTTTAGGGTTTTTCAAAGATTGTTATTAATATAGTATAGATTTTCTTGTTATGGATCATGAATGGTTCTATTTTAATTTTTTATGCTATTAAAGAAGGAAAAAACACCATTATTGAACCATCAAGTTTGGTCATTTATAGTTATGCATTATATTACTTAAGCACATGATTGATATTATTTTCCCTATGGATGAGTGTTGGTCATTTTATAAGTTTATTTAAGATTGGTCCATATGTGTCTTTTTAAATCCTACCAAAATAGAATCCATATTAAACTGTTATGTGTCATCTATATGCATTTAGTTGCTCCCAATTTATGCATATAAATATTCTTTTTTTTTAATTGCTACATGATATGATAACATTAAAATTTTAGAAAAATCACTTTTGTAGAATATACAACAACAACATCACCTCCCAGTATGAGTCCCGTTTTCGCAAGGTCTGGGGAGATCCAGATGTAGGCAATCTCACCTCTACCAGCATCCCTTTCCATAGAAAGACTGATTTCAAAAGACCCATAAAAATAAGATTTTGTGAAAACATTTTATAGAAGAAGATTTTTGTGAAAATAATTTTATGGAGAGAAACTAAGGATAAGCAGTAGATAATAAAATAGGAAAAATTAATAAATCAGATAACAACAACTATGTAAATATAAGTATAACATAGTAAAGGAAAGTACTATACCTTAATAAACAGGGGTAGGTAGACAATGTCTCTTCCCAAATGCCTGTACTACCTATATATAAATATGACAAACGAAAAAGAAAACTCCCTACCAAATCTACCATACTGCAATCGAGAGAGAACTACGAGGCTAACTCTGTGCGATTTAAGAACTTAATCCTCTCCCGTCATAGTCTCATATCCTGAGTCATGTCCTCCGTTAACCCTACAACTTTCAAGTCCTCTCTAATCACCTCGTCCAAACTCTTCTTTGGTTGACCCCTCCCTCTTTTACCTTTGGGGATGTTAATCCTTTCACATCTCCTCACTGGAGCATCGGCGCTCTTTCTTTTCACATGGTTAAACCATCTGAGCCTTATTTCTTCATCTTATCTTCGATGAGAGCCACTTTAACTAAGTCTCTAATTACTTCGTTACTAATTCTATCCATTCTCGTATAATTACACATCCATCTAATCATCCTCATCTCTATTACCATTAACCTTTGAACTTGTATCTTTTTTATAGGTCAGCACTCCGATCCATACAGCGCAGCAGGTCTAACTACCATACAATAAACTATACCTTTTAATCTCACGGGTATCCTCTTATCACATAACACATCTGAAGTATACTTTGCCAGCCTATTTTTATGCACTGGTTAATATCATCGTCAATCGAGCTTAGATATTTAAACTTCTCGATCGCCATCCCATCAATGGTGACTTCTCCCCCTGCATCTTCCCTCCCACTAAAACAACAATGCAACTACTCAGTTTTCTACTTACTCTAAAGCCTCTCGACTCCAGAGAATGTCTCCATCACTCTAATTTTCCATTAACTCCCTCTCTAGTCTCATCAATAAGAACAATGTTATCTGTAAATAGTATACACTATGGTAACTCATCTTGAATCCCTTTTGTAAGCTCATTCATAACTAGAGTGAAAAGAAAAGGGCTTAAAGCAAAACTGATGCAGGACCATACCAACGAAGAAGTCATTGGTAACCCCTCTTGGTGACCTAACACTTGTCATTCCTCCCTCGTGCATATCCTTAATAACTTGAATAGACTCAGGTGACACTCCTTTCTTTTTCAAGCATCTCCATAACACTTCACGCAAAACTCTATCATATACTTTTTCCAAATCAATAAACACCATATATAGATCTACCTTTCTATTTCTGTATAATCTCGTGAGTCTTCTAAGGAGGTAAATCACCTCTGTGGTTGACCTACCAGGCATAAAACCAAATTGATTATCTGATATCGAAATATCATTCTACAACCTTCTCTCAATCACCCTCTCCCATAATTTCATAGTGTGATTGAGCAGCTTTACACCTCTATAATTATTACAATCCTGAATATCCCCTTTGTTCTTGTACAATGGGATTACTATACTAAACCTCCATACTCTGAGCATCTTAGCAATCCTAAAAATAATATTGAAAAGCTCTACTAACCACTTCAATCCCTGTTATCCCAAACAATTCCACACTTCTACAAGTGTTTGATCTGAACCCTCTAACTTTCTATTGGTCATCTTCTTTAGGGTCTCTTTAATCTTGTTCTTACTAATGGGTTCACACAATCGAGGATCAAGTTGAGTCTCACTACTCTCTCTTTCCATACTTCAAAAATCTTCTATCACTTCACCATTGAGAAGTTTGAAAAAGTAACTTTGTAATCTTTCTTTGATTGCTGCATCCTCAGACAAGACCTTACCATTTTCATCTTTGATGCACCTCATAACACCCAAATCTCTTGTTTTTTTGTCCTTAACCCTCGCCAGTTTAAAGACTTCCTTCTCACCTTTTTTTGTCTCCGGTCTTTGATATAACCTATCATATGCCAAGCTCTTAGCTACGGTAACAACTTTCTTGGGCACATTTTTTGCTGCCTTATAAGTAACTCCACTAATCTCTGTCTCTTCATCTGTTCCACTGTTCACGAAAGCAGCATATGCCTCTTTTTTCTCCTTGACTTTCTCCTTTACATCCTCATTCCACCACCAGGCTCCCTTCATTCTGCTGCCATCTCTCCTAGATGTACCTAGAATTTCCTTAGCTGACCTTCGAATACATATTGCCATTGCCTCTCACGTTGTATCTGCATCCTCTACATGCCTCCAAGCTCCTTCTTCAATAATCCTCTCAGTTAACTTCATAGCGTTCTCTTTAGTAAGATCCCACTACTTAACTCTAGGTTCCTCAACACTCCTTTTATTCTACTTTGAACATTTAAGCTCCACATCTAACCCTAACAACCTATGCTAAGTTCCTAAATACTCACTAGGTGTCATCTTACAATCCGTACATAACCTCCTAATATCCACCCTAACCAGGAAGTAATCAATTTGAGTTCGTGTTGGACCACTCGTAAAGGTCACCAAGTTGTCCTCCTCCTTCTTAAAAAAGGAGTTTACCAATAACATTTCATAGGCAACTGCAAAGTCCAAAACAAAAACTCTTCCACTGTTTCTCTTCCCATACCCGAACCCTTCGTGTGCTGAATCATACCGATCTACTTCGGCACCAATATGACCATTAAAGTCTCCTCCTATGAAAAATTTCTCATTTTTGGTATGTCCTGAATAACCATATCCAAATCCTCTCAAAATTGCTTTGTAACATCGTCTGGTAAACTTATTTAAGGTGTATAAACACTAACCACATTTGGGATTTTTGATCTTACCACTACCTTAATGGCCATAATACGATCACTCTTATGCTTCACTTCAACAACAAAGTCAACCAACTCCTTATCAACCAAGCTACCAATTCCATTCCTAGCCTTGCATAACCCCTAATACCACAACTTATACCCATCAACTGCTCTAACTTTAGCCCCCACCCACTTAGTCTCTTGAACACATGCTATATTAATCCTATATCTATGCAAAGACTTAACTAGTTCTATCAACTTACTGATAAGTGACCTAATATTCCAAAACGCTAGGCGCACCTTCCGAAATCCTGCACCCCTCCTAGCCCCATATCCCGTGGAGAACTGACTGAAGCTACTACATTGTTCGCCACTAGCTTAAGCTACCAGCACCCACCCCCAACAACAAAATAAAAATAGATACTATTACTAATAATAAAAACGTTTGCACTTAAGAGTAAAGAGGGAGTAAACGAATAAAAACACACCAAAATAATCACTGGATGGGCCCAACTAAAAGGAAAAGAACAACGTACTAAAACTAAAAGGCAAAGAGACGCTTATTAGAACGAACAACAAAATTAGTTACGATGACTAAAAGTCTACTAGGCAAGAATACCCAACTAGTTAGTAGAGAGTGAATGTGCACAATAAGCAAACAACAAAGGGCAAATAACCCTACTTAATAACAATGGTAACAAAATTAAAGGGAGTAAACACTAAACTAAGTAGCAAGAAAACCAAATACTCAATATAACTAAAACTAACTCTCACACTTACGCAACACTTGATTAATGGCCGCGAGATCAAGTACGCAGAAGCAAAGTAAAACAATGCTAATAGGAGTCACCAAGACCCTAGACAATAAAATACCAAGGTATTAATAAAATAATACTAATAATTCAATAATACTCTAGTGCGTAAAAAGTAAATTGGAGGCAAATAGCAAAGAGAAACACATAAAAATAGATGGCTAATGGTAAACAAATTAGCCCAAAAAAGACCACAAGGGAAAAGGGGGTGGGGGTTGAATTGCCAGACACACAGTAACGGGGTTGAATTAGCCTGAAACAAACATAATGACTAATGAATGGGGGTGGGGGTTGAATTGCCACACACATAGTCACAGCGAAGGTGCAGAGGCACCATGAAGGAGGTGTGGGGGAGGTGGAGGGTCCAAGATCTGGTCAAAATTGTAATGTTAGAAAAGTTACTCCATGTATGTATGTACGCGCGCGCGCACATGCACACACACACACATATATATATAACTTTATAGCATTTTCATAGAGTTGTGCCAACTTGAGCTTCTTCTAAGAGACCTACACAAAAAGTCATGACATATACAAATGTTAATCAAGCATCTGAAAATATGATTTTTCTTAAGTAGCCTTATATAATAAGACTTGTCTTTCTTATACTTAATTTATTTGTTTTTTAGCCTTACTAGTTACTATATTATTTTCTTTTTTATATAATCTACTAGGACATATGAAGGTAAGGATATTTACATTATAAAAGTAATATCCTAGTAAATAATCTTAGAATATTTAGATATTTCTAAAGGGGACTTGCTATAATAACTATTTAGTAGACTATTTTCTTGCTGAATCTACTCTATGTGAGGTCATCAAATAAAGCTGCATTGTCAAATGCATTAATTATAAATGAAGGATTGTTGACTGTAGTAGCTCATGCAGCTTAGTTGGTTAAAGCACCCGTTTAGTAAGCGGGAGGTCTTGAGTTTGACTTCTAACGAGAACATTTTTTAATAGGTATTTGCAGCCCTTTCCTTTCCTTTATCCTTCAACTATTTCTCTCTCACTGGTAGCCTGATTCTGTCCTCAGGTTTAAGTAAAACAAATCTAAATAAAAAGGCAAGGAAGAAGCACATTTTGTTGGTTAAGAAACACAGAAAATAAAACTTCCTTCACTATAGTTCTGTACAATTCATCAATTTCTCACAAAGAATGGACAAAAAGCTAATTTTATTTTGCTGGAATCTATTGCTGCAGTTGTCTTATACATACACCAACGATGTTCCTCCAAAATGAAAGAAGAGACAATCAATGACGATTAACTAGTCCTCGAGGGAGTACTTAGCATTATGCCTGCAGAAATGATGGAGCGAGAAAAATCTTCTGTAATCATGAAGAAAAGGGATTATTAGCTACAATATTATGTTTTGAAGGCAATAAGCGAGGTTGATGGCCAGGTCCACATAAAGTTGCATAAGTCACAACAACAATTATAGTCCCTCTCTCATCAATCTCAGTACGAGACTTTTGAGTAATATATGCGACATAGAGTATCTCTGCGAATGGGGAATCAATGAACCTCATGAGCTCAGTTTGCCGGGCTTTGAATGGCAGTGCCAACTCCAACTATTCCATGATGCTAGAGAGTGGAATCTTACTTTCCACATTGAATCTTGGGATGTAGATTTCAGACGTTTTGTCATTCCATCTTTTCTGTTGCGTCTTCAACATGCAGAGGACATTTTTCAAAGTTTTGGCATCCATTTTCATCTCTTACGTAAATTTGAGGAGGCTATTTTTGTTAGAAGGAACAAAGACGTACATGGAAAAGCTTCTCTTATCTCGGTCCCTCTTAATTTTTGCATTGTATGGCATTTTAAGAACCTAGCTACCCTCAAATGATCCACAATATTGCAAACAATGTGCTCTATCTGATGAGTCCAAAAACTTATTAGGGCTCTCCAGTCTCAAGTGTAAAGCATTGGCTCAAAGCACTACTGTATCATTGTAATAGGCAACATCTCCAAGAACACTCTTGATGATCCCTTCAGTTCTCCTCTTAGCCCGTTGATTGACTTCTTCAATCACTTGATTGGCCAATAGAAATTTAATTATAAGACAGTAAGACGACTTAGTCTTCAGTTGGAAACATGTCCTATGAAATCAAACTCAAACAACGGAGACAAATATCTTCAAACAAAATCATTCTGATCAGCATAGTTTATTTAGAATTTACATTTATTCACATTTTAGAATTTTCCTGACATTAACTAACTAAATCCACACACAATCTTCATGCAATGATATCCATTAAAATTTATCAAAAATCTTCAGATTTGATAAGGAAAGAAATGAAACAAGAGATATGTAAACAAGACTAGACCCTAAAGAGAGATGCAGCAATGGGATGTATACCATATACTGGAAATCAACAGCCACGACGGTAGATTCATAAACATCTCTAAGAATCCCCTTATATGAACGTGTCAGGGGAAACTGTTGGTCTACCCACACAGCACAACTGAATGAAATCTTCAACCCGCCTTCATCCTTGGACGGTCCTACAACACCTCCGAGCCTTGAAGTAGGCTTCTCCACATGCTCCTCATTGCCACACTTAAGTACCTCGAGCAACAGATCAAGAGTTTGGCCTTTGGATCTGGGCACCAGCCTGTTGAGTAAGGCATTCATCGAGAAAGGGAAGCACAAGAGGTTCTCATGAGGTATGTTGGTTAAACCCCTATGCAATATGTGCTTGGCCACATCAAAGCTGAAATCTTGACGACATTTGTTGTTCAGTTCTTTGCATGTATGCTAGGCAAAGATTGAGTGATGTAATGATGATGTTGCTAGTTTACACAATTCTTAGCATATAGCATGGCCCCTGCCACGTTTTGTGTTATCAGATTGAATCTAATCAAATTTACGAAAACAACATTGTCATTACAATTGAAATTAATTTACTCCCAAAGAAGTATCAGTCTATTGCTTCTTTTTAAAAGAAACTTGATTTTGGGTACATTGCATCCGAGCTCAATTTCCCGCTCCCAAAAGCGTAAAATAAAAAGTTATATGTTGTGTTCTTTTCACCTTAAGCTTTATAGATTTCAAATTTCTACTAAATTTCTCCTATATTTCTACTAATCTCTCATATTTTTCCATGTGTTATTATAAAAGCTTTCACTATTCTCAAGCTTTTGTCATTTTCTTTGATTTTTTTTTTAAAAATGCTCCAATTACTGGCCATAGTATCATCAAACTATCTTGATCAACTAATAACGAAAACATGAACAAAGAAGCAAATGATTGTTTTCTTAGTGAGACATACAAAATTTATATAATATTTTAAGAGAAACACCGAAAATTGACATGAATAGGATCTGAAAAAAAATCATTCAGCAATATTTACAGAATAATCAGAGCTAAGATACTCAGCCAATTGATTCATATTCCATGTACCTCAAGCAATAATGTCGAACATATACGAGAAAACAAGATTCCAAGGGAGGAAAAAAGGTTTTGTGTAGTTTGAATTTGACATAATTTGATCAATTTTATGCCATAATAAAGCAGTTGATCTAATATCAAACAACTTTTGAAAAGCACAGAAAAGCGTCAACACAAAGGCCGAACTTGAAATCATCAGCATCTTAATAAGCAAATAGTGTTAAGAATGCAACAATCATTGTCTCAGACCAACATTTCCTTTTCTATTATACTTGAAATGCATGCGACTACTCAAATTAAACCCACGAAATTCAAATTAAACTATGATTAATGAGGAAAAGAGATTAGTGACTTACATTGAATTTGAGGATGTTGCCGTGAATGGTGTTGGGAAGTATGAGCTCTGCTACTGTTGCTTTGCGGGACTTCATTATGCGATTGCCTTCTCTCTCTCTCTCTCTCTCTCTAACAGTGCATGGCAAGAAACAGGATAAATGAAAACGCTCCTCTGTTTTGGGGTTCTGAGTTTTTGCGGCTTTCTTGTTATCCAATTCACATTTTTTTTCTTTTTCTTTTCTGCGATTTCAAAATGTATCCGGAATAAAAATCCAAATATAACGAGACAAAAGTAGTTTTTAGGAGGGTTGTTAAAAGTGGTGTAGCTGTGAATCTGTCGACAGATCTGTACTTTATTTAGTCCAAATTAGGTCTCTTGTTTTGTGAGAAAATTTTAGCTCTCCATTTTATTCAATTCTCCCCCATTCTCACCTTTTTTTTATTCATTCTTATTATTTAAAGATAAATACTATTTTATTTTTACTCATTTCTAGTCTTTCCCATACCTCGAAAATTTTTGTAATTTTTCTAATTATGAATAATGTTGTTAATTATTATCAACCCAAAATGTAGGTCAATGCCTACTTAAGGAAATTCTGATAATTTGGTTGTTTTCTTTGGTTTGTGCAATGGTTGAGTAGCACAATTGTTGTGCATTTTGTTCAAAATAAAACAATCGATATATTTTTTGAATATTTATTAATGTGAAAGTAACATTGTTGATTTGTAAAATAAAGTTAATGATGTTATGGTTATAGATAGAAAGATACCCATCTATAATAAGATTTATGCAAATGACATTATTATGAAGGTATACATGTATAACATGGTCATATTTCTAAACAACATAAAATACAACATAAAATTAATATTTATATGAACAATATAAATATAAAATAATAAAAAAAACTACGTTAGAAGTTCATTTAAGTTTGTAATTAAAACCATGAACAAATTAAAAATTTACACATGTACATTAATATTTATAAATCAACAATAATAAAGGTGAAATATTTTTACTAGTTATAAAAATGATTACCAAAAATAATATCAATACTTCCATCTTTCTCACAATCTATCCCATTTATTTCCACTTCATTCTATTTTTCTCATTCCTTTTCATTTCTTCTTATTCATTTCCACCCCTACAAGAAGCATATCATTCCTTCCCACTCATTCTATTCATTTTTATTATGTACTTGTTTCTTTCCCATGAAAGTAAAATAGGCCCTAGAAGAAATGGGTATGGAATGGAAATGAATGAAAATGATAGGGAAGGCATAGAAAAGATAGGGAAGGAATGGAATAGAATGAAAAAAAAAAAAGTATAATAGGGAAGGAATAGGAAGGAAATATCCTGTGCTACGCATATGTTGATTTAAAATTTTAGTTAAAAATTTTTTAGAGATATTATAATTAATCTTATAAGTTAAATTTTTAAAAATAATACTATTAATATATTAATAATTAATTTCCTTTTTCTCTTGATAAAAGTAGAAGAAGAGACATTCTTGATTATGATGACTTTAAATTATACATTGTTTTAATTTTATTTTAAATAAAATATTAATAAATATTTAATAGACACGTGTCACAACAACAACATTTGCACTCACTTTTATATATAAACTAGAACTATTTCCCTTACGATACAAGGGTTGAGTTAGATAATATATCAATGTCCAAAATTATAGATACTTCATGAATAATATTGCTTTTATCATTTGGATTTATTTTATCAGTTGAGTAGTCTTTGTATCTTTAAATTTTTAGGTTTACACGTGTTATTTTGGTATATGCAAGTAAATATTTATTAATCATATTTCTAAGAAATAGATTAAGAAAAATGGTGAAAGATCTTGTGAAACATATAAACACAAATTAAAAAAAAGAGTTGTACGCGTGATAAAGGACACTAAATAAACTAAAGTACTAATTAATATGCTGACCAATAAAATTATAACAATTGGTAAAAATGTGTGAAACCACTCAATTTTATATATAATTATAGGGATATATGATAGGAAATTTTTTTTTTAGAGAGGGTGAAAAGGGATGCAAAGAAATTCAAAAGAATGGCATGAAAAGGAATGATATTTTTCTTGAACATGTGGAAAGAAGTGATAAGAGAGAATGGAAGGCCATCCCTCCCCATGAAAAGAATAGGCTTTTAGGTGGTTATATACTTTATTTTATTGTTGATCTAAGATAATTTTTATGTTTTTTTTTGGCTTCTTTTGAAATCAATCAATGATTAAAAAAATTAAGTTAATAGCCATTTGGTCATAAGCAACCGTAGACAAATTAATAACTGTGACCTTTGGGCTACAAAGTGGATTGTGTTCTAAGTGTCTCAATTGGCCAGATTGAGCTCAGCCGATATCTCGTATGTTAAAAAGTAGCTACGCATAATGCATGATGTACCACTTATCATCATACCACAATTGGTAAGCACCAATATATGTTAGTTTAAGTAGTTTGACATTTGTTTCCCTTCAGTAAGGTCTCAGGTTCGAGCCTTGTCAATGAAGAAAATCTGTGATGGGGAACCTCTACCTTTTGTTGGACCAACAGTAACTCGACTCCAGTTAAACGGAGGATCCAAAATCAAAAAAAAATATAACAATTTGTAAGCAACGCCACTTTTGAGGATCTTACGTAAAAAATTCTGCTTAAATAATATAAAAGTATGATCCATATAGAATGTCACTCTCTTTAGGTAGTGACACCTGCAAATGTAAAACCGCCTACATCTAAATTTCTCCAGATTACGTGTAAGCGGAACCATAGTAGGAGTTTTTTTTTTATTGCTGTATCCATATAGAATATCATCTTTTAAAAAATTAGATAATGCACATACAATAACGTATTATTTGATAAATGTTAAAAATTATAAGCCAGGAGATTACTCAATTACTTTCTCAATAAAGTAGGTTGAGTAATCAATTTTTAACATTCACAAACTGTTATTCAACTTGAATCAACATTGCACGTGCCATGAAAACCGATCTTACAGTTTAGTGCTTAAAGATGCCACGAAGTTAAACACCTATCTTACGGTCTTACCCGATGTGTAGTGCTTTTAGTTTGACTCCTTCGATGCAATGCCTGTAGATAACTGTATCTACATAGTTTTACAAAGTTTAAACCTGAGCATATTTACTATAAACCTTTAATACATCAAATTAATCTTAACAATTTGTCAATCAGTGAGCCTATCCTACTCCTGATATATTAACTAAATATCGTTAACACAAAAGAAAATAAAGAGAAAAGCTAAATAGTATGATTCCATAAAAAAAGAAGAGAAATGCCCCAAAGCATAGGAACAAATGTAAAATGTGAAATTCATTACTTAAACTGCTTAGGATGGTAAAGTCACAATCGATCAGTTGAACTCTTGTTCTGCCAACGCCAACCATTTAAGCTACAAAGTACCTCAAAGTTAGGCCAAATACGCAATCTACTAAATTATCTTGAAATTCAGTTATATACTAAAATTTCGTTGTTTATGTTGATCAACATACAAAAATTAATACAAAGTGAAAATAGAAATAAAAATGGATCGGCAGAGTGAAGGCGCTGAATGCAAGCTACATTTATATGATATGAATCACATGATCCTTTATAAGGCCATGTATGAAAGAAATTTAGAACACATTACTGTTTTGAATTGTACCTTTTAAAATAAATCTTTGTTCATGTAGCTCTTTTGAAGTTAACTATACAAGACCACTTTAAAACTGAAGAAAAGATACTGATGTGTTGCGTGCATATCTTTATATAACTATATCACTTGTGAAACTGGTTACCAAAACAATTAGATGCATGCAGAGAATAGTGCACTGTGAATAATCTAACTATTAGATATTTCCTTATTCTCATAGACCAATCCCATTCTATACTCTTGCGCTTAGTTGACACAAGAATGCCTATCTTATGCACACAACAATTATATATAGCAAAAACACTAGCTATTGATCAAGATATACATTTTCCTAAAACCCCAAAAAAAAATTAAGAAGACATGCACTAGTGTAGACAGTTGCAGTTGAAAAGTAAAATCTAAGGCAAACAACAGTGCATATTGCATGACACTGTAGCAATGAGGCCAAAAATTCCATATTTATACGTTCTCCAAAAGTACACTTTGAGGAAAATCATATGTCTATACACACCTAAACAAATTTAAACACAAACTTCACCTCATGGGGTACGTACTAACTAGGGCTTAGTTTATGCATCTATCTAGTTACTTCATCTCGAAGATTTCACACATTATTCTTCATTATGATCATGATGCAAAAAATTGCTAGTATTAATTCCTTGATGAAGAACTTGATCAATCAAGTGAATAATAGATCACAAAGAATTCTGAAAAGAGGATCATGTCAGTATGATGATGGAGAACATGGTGTCGAACAATCCGACGAGTAAGAAGGTGACGATGGCGCAGTGGCGGATTCAGACATTTGAAATAGAAGTGTCAACTTATTAACATCATCAGTAATATGTATGCCCTAAAAAAAAGAAATCATATGATATATACTATGAAAGTCTATTTTATACATGTTCCATCTTGTATTTTTTTACAAACTTCCGTCTCATATGTCTATACTAGCGAAACAATAATAATGCAGCTTGGTTTTTACTTTTAAAAAAAGCACTACGGTAGTCTACCACAACGTTGGTTCTCTACGGTTCTTAATATTTTGAAGTTGATACATTGACTAAGCATTTATTTTTCTTTGAAAAAAAACCTATAATTTTTTTTTTGAAAATTAACAAAAAAAATTTGGAAAAAAAATGATGGCAATTTTCCATTTTTCCCAATTCAAGCATGAATAATTTTGGAGGTATTTTAAGCACTTAAATGTCTTTCTTGCTCAATGTCGCTATCATATTAGTAAATGAAAAATTTTAGATATTGTTGATGAAGATGTGAATAGTAAAACCTGAGCTCTTTTAGAGTTTTGGGGTTTTCATGCTAAAAATATTGACGATGCATGTTATTTGCTTGAGTGGATTGCTTGAGATTTATTTCAGTTTGAAAAGGCTAGTCATATTTCTAGATATTTGTTTCTTGATGCTTATGTATTTTATGCTAGATCTTATTATGCCCCTTTTTGGTGCGACTTGTGTAATTCTTCTGATCGTGACACTAATTTGTGTCCTTATTACACATGTCATACTCAACCTTACTTAGCATCACCTTGAAACATTACTGATGTTGTCCTATCCTTACATGGTTCATCCTTCCCTTTAGCTCAGTGCATGGGGATTGAGGCGGGTGAGCCTTTTGTGGTAATTGCTAGGTTTGATATTGCTGATGTATGTTTTAAATCAGAAGATATTTTAGATGAGGTGCATGATTTAGATGGGACTCCTTTTGAGGGGTCACGTGATGTGTTTATGCATGAGAAGTTTCATACCCTTGGTTTTGATGATAGTGTTATTCCCACTCCCCTTGATCATTCTCATGTTTTCCCTATGTGTTCATTACCCTCTCCTTCCCCTGAGTTTTACATTGACATGCCCATTGAACATCCTATAATTTTTGATGCTAATGTTGATTTGGGCTATGGGGTTAACATGTCTAATATGCTTGGTGGGAATGCTAATAATTTTGTGTCCCTAGGTTGCTTTAGTGTGTTTGATGCATCTCTTGATCCATATTAAATGTACCTAAAGGATTTGCCTAGGAAAATCACTTGTACTACATTCTTTAATCCTTCTTATGATGTTTCTAAGGCCATTGATAAGGTTAAGAGGATATTTAATGTCTTTAGAACAATTTTAGTTATTACCTCTTACCTTTTATATTCTGAATTGTGGTCTCAGGAGTTTGATAAGCTCCTTCGTGCATTAACGGCGTCTAATTAAAGGGTCGAGTCTTGACATCGTGATGGAGTGGCTGATGCTCCATGTGCCCTGATTATTACGAGGCCGCATTGCTTATGTACACTCTGCACCAACCTAGTGAGATTGTTTTCTTTTGTTCCCCTTCTCTAAGTTTTCTTTCTATTGAATAATAATGCTTTATATAAGCATATGGGAAGGGTAGCTTCATATTTTTCATTTTGGTCATTAGTTTGCATACATGTTAGATCATATAATTTTCGATTTCTTTTTGTTTGCATTAGTATGTTGCATTTAGTTGCATTTAGGTTTGCATATAGAATTGCATATAGGGATGGTGTGGATTGGATTGAGGTAACCTCCTTTGTTTAGGCATAATATCGTTCATGAGCTCTAGTAACTTTTGATGTGTAATTCCCTTTGGTGCTAAAAATTTGTGAAGGTTTTGTGAATACTTCTTATTTTGACTCTTGTATTGGTTAAGAACTATGTCACCCTCTAGAGTCATTCGCACTAACATTAGTACATGGGAGCTATTTTATGAGCTTAAGGAGACTTTGGTACATATCTTGTAAGATTTTGAGCCTTATTTGGACTAATTCCTTATATTTAGTCTCATATTTCTTTCATGTGTGTGACTCTTCCATGTTGCATCTCTAGAACTTACCTAGATTGTTGTTTAAAATCACATTAGCATGTGCATGTTTGATGAGATAATAGATACATTTGTTCCTTTGGTCATTTTAGCCACATAGCCAAATAGCCTATCATTGTATTACATGTTTTTCCCCTTTGCTAATCCCTTTAAGCTTATATCCATCTTTGTTGTGATCCCTTCATGTTAACCCTTGGCTAAGCACATGTTCCTACCTTTAAGTCAAATCTATGAAGTATCACTTCATCTATATAGTGTGTGGTTTTGGGAGTTATTAAGTTTAAGGTGGCTTTGGTGTGTTGATTTTTTGAGGAATTGATGATATTGAGCATTCATTTTGGTTCCCTCTTGTTTGGATTGTGTGTTTATATATTCGGTTGTGAGTTGATAGTTCATGATCCTATGTCTTTCAATAATTGCAATTTTCATTTCATTTCCTCAAAAAAAAGACAAAAAGTTTTGTTGAACAAAAAGAAAAAATGGAAGATAAAGTCATGTTGCCAAAAAAAAAGAAGCAGAAAAAAGCCAAAAAACAAAAAATGATCATGAACAAGTGATTGGCATTCAATACATACATAGCTTGAATTTCTTTCTTTGTCAACTCATTTCCTACATGATTCATTGGGATATGTTCATTATGTTGTTGGGTTTCGAATGATGGTGAACTTATTGGTTAATTGGTGGTTTGTTGATTGTTCTCTAATTACTTGGCTAAGTAGCTCCACATTGTCCTAAATGCATTTGTCCACTCCTTTCTCTTAACCCTTCTAGCCTACATTACAACCCAAGTGAAGTCTTCTTGTTTGCCTTATGCACATAGCATTTTAGTGGTGAAGAATTTGAGTGTCTTGGCAAGCATATGGTAGATTGTGTCTTTGGAATGAGTCTTGAGTAAACCTATACTATATTTCAAACACATGAGCGAAAATATTCCATATTTTCCAAAGTAACGTTCTACCGGTCCATATGACTCTACTCAATTCAATGTACTTGCATGATATTCTTTGTGGTTCTTTGGGGGTGATCAAGTTTGATATCGAGCTTGTGGTCTTATACTTCTTCAAAAATCTTCTCCTCTTTCTAATTTTGAAAAGTTTTGCATGCTACTTGGGGTTGCTATTTGTAACACCCGAAATTTTTATTCCCCTTCGTTAAGTTGATTCTACTATTTTAT
>NCQV01063379.1:0-15945 GCA_002740545.1 Lophocereus schottii
ATCCATTCTTTTGTTAATATAATTTCTTTTATTTTCCTGATCAAAAAAAAATAACATCCAATGCAGATAGAGCCTACGGTATAAGCTAGGGAGATGTAGACAACCTTAACTATGCAAGAATGAGCAATGTCTCAGTACAGCAACCTTTTAGAGATAAGCTTAGTCCATAACAATATGGACCACTTCAAGTTCAAAGCAAAGAGGCAAACTTCCCGTATAGGCTTAAGCTTCCAGATCATGTCAAATAACATGGTGTATTCCATGGGTCATGAATAGAAACCTATAAGGGCATCTTGCCAAGCTCTACACACATGCCCTCATGGCTGTGATGATTGGACCTAGTGAATCATCCTTAGCCTAAGACAGGTGTAGAAAAAAGGATCAAGAAGAGAGGGAATAAAGCCACTGTATGGTTTCCCATTGAATGAGAGGGGCTTCATTGCATAGAATTCACATGGAACTGGCTTGTAAGCAGAGGTTTACTCACTTACACCTTTGAGAGCAAAGATGCTTTGTTGAGGGAGAAAGGAATGTTGCAGGCAGACGTTGGCATAGCTTGTTCACAACTTTGCTTTACATACACGGCCAAGTTTGCTAGTAATCTAATTAAGCAGTTAGTTTACAGGAAAACAGAATGTTTGAACTGTAAGAATGACAAGCATTTGTATCTTGTGTAAGAAGCATACTGAGAATTGCAACTCAACTCTCTCCCAAGTCTCTCTTTCTCCCTCTCTTTGTCATCAAAAGCTTCACAACTTGCAACCCATCAAAGATATCTAATTTGAATTTGAGAACCTTCCTTGAACTGCAACTATAGGACTGACTACTTCTTCTCTTAGAAGACACCAGCAACAATTTAACCCTTAATACTTATCCTTGCTCAAATCCCACTCAATTGCTGTAGAATTCATGTCTTTCTAGGTTAGATCTCCTGCTGGTCCTATTCCAAGAACATTGCAGCAGATGACCAATGGGTTGGTTCCGTCTCATGGCCAAGTATCCGCAAGCAGTATGTTCATACTTGGTAAACTGTCTTCTAGTTACACAGTAGTCCAATAAATATGTTTGGTCCTTCAACTCAAGCTTTGAAAGACAACTGCAAAAGAGGTGATGCGGTGACATGTTCCACACCATTGTGACCCTCCAGAACCTTCTACAACGGTTTTGACAAGTCATTTGCGCAATGTTTAGGAAAGGGACTTAATATCATATAATTAAAAACATCATTGTCAAGAGCTAGCATGTGGCATTATAGCCTTCTCGATATAGCAAATTCCCAGTTGCATTGATTGGAACAAACTCGAACATGAGATTACTTCTATTCATTTTATGACCATGGCAGTTTGAACTCTGAGTTTATGGATGCATTGGAATAACTAGGAAAAGTGCTATGAGACCCCTTTTGCTCAACAAACCTGAGTCCAACCCCTTTTATATGGGTACGCAAATGCATGAATTGTATAAATGTTTACATTTGATTTGCACAAACTACATAAATGTTTGCATTTGTGGTATAAAAAGGACTTGAACTCAAGTTTGTTGAGCAAAAGGGCCTCAAAGTATCTTTACAATTACATTCTGTACATCAATATTGCATCCTTTATTCCTTGTGTGATCAATATTCCCTCATTTATTCCTTCGTGTGATCAACATCCCATAAGTCAACTTCTACGTTGCATTGTTGCTTCTGAATTGTACAGTTGAGTGGTTTAAGCACCGCCCTAGGCCAGCCACGTCTTCAGCTGGATACTCTCCAGCAGACACACTGGTCGGCAATTCTCCTCCCTACCCCCACCTTCGACCAACAGAGACGATCTTTCCATTTGTGCAGGTAGTGCCTGCGGCAAGCTGAGTTTGTGGTGTCGGCTGCAAGCCGACTGAACTGTCAGTTGAATTGGTAACCCTGAACAGTAATTGCCGAACGGTGAGTTGTTTCACAGCCTTCTGCGGTGAGTGCGCGGGGCGGTGGGGCGCTTTTCTTTTGGGTTTATTAGCAGCTTCGAGCACTTGCTTTCCCTCCGCCTCTTCGGAGGTGTTTGTAGAAGTCATTGGGAGCCTTAGGCTTAGGGGACATCCACATAAGACTCGGCCTTGAAAAACAAGCCCATTTGGTGGTCTAAGAAGTCATTGGTACGCTATGGTGACCTCCACATCAAGACTCAGCCTTGACAAACAAGCCCATTTGAAGGTAGTGGCTGCCGCCCTCCCCTGTTCAGGTTACAGAGTATATTTGGGTTGCTGTTTTGGCACTTGCCTTTTCATCATCTTTTTCTGCAGCATTTCTATGTTTATCATATCTTCATCTCCAGCATTAACATCTTTATCAACAGCATCAGCGTCAGCACTATCATCATCATTGTTTGTTTTAAACCAAAAATATATATATATATATCCTACTACTAATCTGTTTTAGCTGATTGCCTTAGGAATTATCAGGCTTTTAATATATTTATTTAATTGCTTCATTTATTTATCTATTTAATTTACCATGGTTGGGTGGTCCTCCTCATTCCATCAATACTGAGTCACCAATTTGCTCTAGGGTGCCTGCTAGGGTTAATTCTTATTAATTGCTATTTTGACCATTTCCTTCTTGTCGAAGCTATTGGTTTCGTGATGTTTTTTTTTTTTTTTGGGATTCCTGTGTATTTATCAGCAGTTAGCGATACTGGTTTCCAATTTTATTTTATTTCTTTTTTAGTTTCTTATGTTGTATATACTTGTTCATTCACCCTACCCTCGTGTTATCTTCCTTTTTCTAATTATTGTTGTTGTTGTTGTTGTTTTTTATACTTTCTAGTGGCAAACAATGTTGCAGTCAACGCCTATCCTCTTGGGGCAAGAGGGGGGGAGAAGAAGAAAGGGGAATGACAGGTTCCACTTTTGTGAAATACAAGTCAATAGAATTAGTTAAAACTTTACATAGACGTAAGATTAACATAGCTTGTGTTCAAAGAACTAAGTGAGTGGGCACTAAAGCAAACAAAATGGATGTGTATAAGCTTTGGTATTCAGTTTTAATACAGGTAGAAATGGAGTTGATATTTTCGTTAACATGGAATTACCTTATCAAGTCGTGGAATTGAAGTGTAAAAGTGACTGCATTATGTCTATCAGGTTACTAGTGGGTTCAGAGATCCTCAACATAATAAGTGTATAAGCACATCAAGTAAGATTGGCGGAGATATCAAGAGGCAATTCTGGAAGGATTTGGATGAGGTTATTCATAGTATACCACAGACCAAAAAGCTTTTCATAGAGGATGACTTTAATAGGCATATAGGAACAAAAGGAGATGCGAACGATATAACACGCTGAGTTTTTAGTTATGGGGAAAGAAAAAATGGAGTGCCTACTCTGGACCTTACAATTTCATACAAACTAGTGGTTGTTAACTCTTATTTTAAGAAGAAATAGGAATAGTTGGTGACTTTTAAGAGTGGTAACACAAAGACACAAGTTGAGTACTTTTTTATGAGGATGAGCAGAAGAATGTTGCGTAAAGATGGTCAAGTAATACCGAATGGGTGCTTGATGATGCAATACAAGCTACTGGTAATAGATGTGGAGATTAAAACTTCGCAGACTGGGGACTTTAATTTAAATGGTGGAATCTAACAAGTGAGAATGCGACTAAAATATCAGAGAGGATTAAAGCAAAAGGAAATTGGGAACTAACGACACAATGGGGGGATGAAATAACAGAATGCATTCGAAAGTCAGCTAAGAAAATCTTGTGAGTCTCTAGAAGAGCTCTTGGCAAAATAAAAGGAACTTGGTAGTGGAATAATGAGGTGAAAGAGAAAGTCAAGGAGAAACAACATGCATACAGTGTTATAGTAGGTAGTGGACTGAATGAGGAAAAAGAGGATAACAAGGCATGTATAAGACTGCAAAAACAGAAGCAAAGAAACCAGTAGCAAAGAACAACGCTTGTGAAAAGTTAATTCAGAAACTAGAGGTTAAGGACTGAGAGTGGTGGTATTCACGCTAGCAAGAGCTATGGAAAGACAAACAAGGGATTTGGGAAGTGTTAGGTGTATAAAAGACGAAGTTGGTAAGGTCTTAGTTGAAGATACTAAAATAAAAGAAAGATGGCAAAGTTACTTCTGTAAGCTCTTTACTGGGGAAAAGATTGAGAATCCCCAACGTGGTGTGCAAGGGAGTCGTGAGCAGCAACAAAACTCGTAGGTTCTATCATCGTATCACCAAAAAGAGATTAAAGAGGCATTAAGGAACATAAAGACTGAAAAGGGTCCAGATAGTATCCCCATGAAAATTTAGAAGGGTTCCGGTAAAGAGGGACTTAATTTGCTAACGGAGCTATTTAATGTCATTTTTAGCTATGTTACGCGAAGTCAGCTACAGGTGTCCCATATGGATAAGCGTCCAAGTGTCAAACTTAGATTTACATATTTTCATGGTAATTTAAAGTATTAAGTGGTGTACCCTTGTCCGAGTGTCGACGATCCAATATGGGTACTGTGGGGTAAAATGAAGAGTCAAAGTAAAATAGATTTTTCGGTCCGTAAAGGTGTCGTGCAAATGAAGATATAGTACAGGTATCCCATTATACAAAAATAAGGGTGATGTTCAGAACTATAATAACTATAGAGGTATAAAACTCCTTATTCAGACTATGAAGTTATGAGAAAGGGTAATGGAGAGGAGGCTGAGGGAGGGAGGACATAACAATTTTGGAGAACTAATTTTGTTGTATACTAGGTAGGTCAACTTAAGAAGCTATCCATCTCATACAAAGGCTCATGGAACTATATAGGGATAGGAAGAAAGATCTCCGCATGATGTTCATCGACTTAGAGAAAGCATATGATAAAGAACCTAGGGAAATGCTAAGGAGGTGCTTAGATAAGAAAGATGTGTCAATTATGTATATTCGAGTTATCAAAGATATGCATGAGAGAGAGTAAGGATGAGAGATAGGACCTTAAGAGTGGACATAGATGACTTCCTTATAGACAGGGATTCAAAACTCGGCCGTTCCGGGGACGGAACGGCCGAGTTGACGCGGATTTCAACGTGGGCGTTCCGTGTTTCAGTGAAAACTCAGAGCGTAGAACGTATCACAGTGGAGCAGCCGTTCCACCCGTACCGGAATGGGGAACGGACGATAAGACCAGGTTGAAGAGGACAATTGGGTGGCGACAAGCAAAGTAGACAAAAAACCAAATCTAGAAAGAGACATGAATCAACAAATCCACAAAGGTAACAAATTGTTTGCACATTTTGAGTTTTTGACATACCTTCGTTGAAGATGACTTGCTTGCTTTTTTGCCCAGAATCAAGCACGAGCAGTTGAGCACCATTGGAGGCTTTCGAGCATTCGAGCAGCCAGAATCGTTGAAGAGGAACAGAGAGAGAGAGAGAGAGAGAGAGCAACATTTGAGGCTTCGGGCAGATCGAGAGAGAGAGGAACAGAGGGAACCAAGCAGCCAGAACGAATTGAACAGACTAACGAATTGAACAGACTGAAAGGAGAGAGAAGAGAGAGAGAAGCTATCTGTGAGTTTTGGAGAGGAAGAAGGTGCCGTCACTTTTTTCGATGGGTTAGTAGGAGGCTTCCTCTGGAAGCTTTAAGGGCTTCTTTTAAATTTTTTTTAAAAAAACTTTGATTAGAGCCTACCGTGCTCTGGAAGCTAGTAAATTGTAAGTGGGGTTTTCTTTTTTGTTTCAAACTATGATTATAAGGTTTGTATTAATTTTTAATATTTGTTCACAATAAATTGTTTACGTGGTTTAATTAATTGACTTACATATTTAGTTAATATTTTAATATTTTAATTATGTGAAAAAAGTTATAGGATTTTAATATATTTAGTTAATATGAACAAAAATTATGTTAATAATACAATTACTTACATAATTGTAGTACAAAACTAGAAAAGTACAAATTCAACCGAAAAAAGCACTATGTGAACCATTTCACGCCGCGATGACCGCGATCCGTTCCGCGACAAGCGTATCATACCGATCCCGCGACACCGCGACCGAAACCGCAAACGCGACCGAATCCGCGTTTTAAATCACTGCTTATAGACATTGGGTTCAATGAAGGGCAACATTGAGCCCTTTTTTATATTAGTTCTAGATAAGCTCACTAGAGGTATTCAGAACGAAATGTCGTGACCATGCTAGTTGCTGATGATATTGTTCTCATCAATGAGACGAGGGATGAACTTACCAAGAAGTTGGACTGATGGACAGACACACACTAAGTTGAGTAGACCAAAAAGACTGAGTACAAAAATTGTCGATTTAGTGAAGGGGTTGTGATGGGGACCATCAAGTACAAGCTCCAAGTATGCAACCACCAAGCCCACACGTCCATTCAAGCCCCAAGGAAGTCAAGAATATTCATGCCCTGGTCAAAAACACCTTGGAGCATGCGGACAGAACCTGGGCAGATTCAATCGGAAATTGGCCCGGTTTTGTGCACCTTTTGGGACTTGAAGGTGATGGGATGATTGACTGCTTTGCACCCGATCTTTAAGTTTAAGATGTTAGGAATCCAATAAAACAGGTTGCAAGGGATTTGGAGGTCATTTGGTCTGTCAAACAACAAGTTGTTTCCAACCCTGCAGTCTAGGTGCCAATCCAGCACTGTCCGAATCAAGGAGAAGTTTGGACCACCAACTTAAGTCCATTCTTTCTAAAATTTTACAGCATGGAAGGGGACATAAATATTTATCAGGTCATGGGTTCAAATTCCATTCAAAGCACCCCCTTGTGTTGAGTTTATCCAGCCAAAAGGACAAGAAAAACACCCCTTTAACCCGTCCTTCACTAGCCGGTACAAGGGGGCTGTTTTCCTTGGGTTTTGCTTGCCCACTTGCTGAGTTGATTTGTTTTGCTGCATTCTAGGACCTGTGTAAGCTTGACACCTCATTTGGGAGGCATCATAAGCCCTAATGAGGTAGATTAAGCTAGGTAGTGAGGTGTTTAGCTAGCATTGGCTGATTGGATGTGTTAACTCTTTCCCCCACATGTGCTAACTTTGTTTTTGCTGCATGGGAAGGGTGGGAAACTCGGCCAAGCAAGGATAAAACCATATTGGCCTTCATTTAGTAAGCACTTTTTTGGATGAATGAGCTTGTGAGTTCTTAAAACTCTCTCCACAAAATTCCTAGTGTTGTATCTTGAGCTTGGCAACTCAAGTGGGTCTCTAGGTCTCTTTCTCTCAACTAGAAGGTGATTAAATTCTGTAACTAATTGATACAAAGTGATTGCCCAAGTGTTCTCCAAGGGTGGCTTCTAGGATTATCCCTTGAAAGGTCACTTGATTATCCAAACTCTTGAATTCTCATCTCTATTTTCGGTTTCCATCTTCTCTAACCCGATTTCATCATTGAAGCAAGCTTGTGAGTTTGAATTTGTCAAGGTAAGCATCCATCAGGTTGGGAGTATGGAAGATGAAGTAACCATTAGTGGTGTGGCTATATTAAGGGTGGAAAAGTTCAAATGCTTAGACTCAATCATTCAAAAAAATGGGGATATTGATAAGGACACCAACCATCTAATAAAGTTAGGATGGCAGGAAAAAAAGATTGTTTTAAGTGCATTGTACGATAAGATCCTTTTAAAATTGAAAGGGAAAGTTTATCGTATGGGTGTTGGACATAGATAAACCACCCAAGTACAAATGTTGGGAGTTGCAGAGATGAAGATGGCTCGTTGATGTATGGTCACACAAGATTGCATAGGATAAGGAATGAAGTTATTAGAGACAACGTAGGAGTGACACCTACATAGAATAAGATGAGAGAGATTAGACTTAGATGTTTTAGTCATGTAAGGAGTATAAACCCACCAGTGGGGAGATGTGAAACTTGACCTTTCAGAGACTAAAAGAGGTAGAGGAGGCCTAGGAAGAACTGGAATGAAGAAATTAGATAAGATTTGAATAATTTAAGATTAACAGAAGGCATGGATCATGATAGAAGTTTATGGAGGTCTAGGATAAAGATTGCAGGCCTTAGGTAGCCTGCTACTTGCCGTTCCTTTAGAACCCGAGTGCACAGGGATTGTTGATATATGTTTTTGGTTCTTACTTACCCGGTGTTTCCAATACTTTTGTATGCTAGTGATTCTTTTTTTAAAATTTTGGCATTGGTTGCTTAATCTGATTCCTGATGTATTTAATGTACCATATTTGTCTTTGTTATTTATTTAATGTCACTGGATTCTAAAATCTGTTGTTTTTGCTACCCTTTATGTAGCAAAACATTTTAGACTCCTAAATGTTTTCCCCAAAAAAATTTTGTGACTCTTAAAATTGGTCTCTCTATGGGCAGTGATGCTCACATAAGTAAGATCGTCTACATCTAGATTCATAGCTACCAGGATTGCAATATGCCGGGATCGCGGAACAAGAATCCGGAATACAATACGCCAACCCTTGTAAACAACAAGGCTAAGCTAATTTGTACCCTATTTAGAAACTAAATTCGTAATTTAGGCACGCTAATTATAGGTTTATTACTAAAATATAATATATATGTTTCTAAGTTTCCACTACAAACAAATTAGAAATAAAATTTAGATCACAATTATCTAGACATTACTCCCAACCCTATTATCAACCATCATCAAATGTTATAGAACTCATTTACTCCATCTTAAGAAATGTGCACCAGTTTTACTTTCCAATCACAACCCATTAACTTCCCCATAAATCTTTCACCTCTAATGAGCATTTAAATAGAAGCACCATATTTTGTCTCTCACTAGTCTCTCTAGTTTCTACCTTTGCCTCTTTCCCACCCTCTAATCATGATCCTCTCTCTCTCTCTCTCTCTCTCTCTCTCTCTCTCTCTACTCTGTCTTAGGACTTCTCTGTCATGAAATCTAAGGGCTTCCAAATCCTATATGAGAGCAACTCTGTTGAGTGTTAATAGTTCCAGGCAACGAAGGTAAGTATGCAGCACATACAGTAACAGATTACACTTCTTGTGTTAAAACTCATGGTAGGCCCTCGAATNTTTTCTTTGGTTTATGGATCACTTCTGTGCTTGCACTAGAACTCGTTCAAGAGTGTTCAGGAACGAAAACGAACCCCGTTTGGAACGGGGGGTAGGGGCGATCCCATAACTATGTTTGGATCTCCCAAGACACCATAACGGTGGGACCCACACTAGAAGAAGTAGTACTAGTAGTTGTTGAATAAAATACCTAGTCTGCTTAACAGCACATGCAAATCTAAACTGATCCATAACAATTAGCAACCCAACCTTCCAGATTAGAACATATTGGACTATTGGAGAACTGTCCATCCAGCAGAGGCTCTATAATCAGTACTAAAACATGTCAAGAAGAATTTGCCAGAAAACCAAGCCTTCATGATGTCACAAAGGACAGTTCCATGAAAAGAATTAGTGGGATTGAAAGCATTCAAATTCAAATTGATACATACCTGGCTCCACAAACTTTGAAAGCTCGTCAGCATATGCTACTTCACTGAAAAATTCTTCCCTAATTTCAGCCGAGACATCCTCAAGCACTTGAACCCTGGCAGCACCAAGGCCTTCATTAAAATCAGGAGCGGTACTCATCTTGTTAATGATGGGCTTTGATTTTGTGCAGTCTTGAGTGGCACTTCCTTCCATGAAAGACACATCCTGTGTATGGCAAATATATAGTGCTTGCTTCCAAACAGCTAATATTACAAGCTGAATGGAAAATGCTTCCAGATGCTTACCAGCATCAATCTATGGAAAAAAACAAGCAGCATACAGTCAAAAGTTAAAAGGAAACTCCATAGATGTCAAAAACTTATTTATACATACCATCTCATTTACCAATTCCTTGATACTAGCAGCACAATGCCTCAATGACTTAATCCTCGTCATGGCATAAGCTGAAGGCTGCTCTGACACATCCACTGCATCCAGTGAACCATGCAGCACCTGAGAAGGGGCTGAACATTGTCCCTCCAAACTCCCAATCCGACCAGCATGTTTGGTTGTTGGACCAACAATGGGCACCGAAGAACTAGTTCTTGAGCCGATCAAAGATGCTGGATGGCGGAAATCAGATTTAAGGGGAGATAAACTTGGCTTAATAGCAGAGGATGAAAACTCTAAAGGGGGTCCAGAAACAAGAACATAATCTTGCTCACAGAACTCGAAGGAATCCAAAGCTGCAAAAACACACCAGATACTAAGAGCTAAATCTATAAGAGAAAGTAAGCCACTGTCGAATTACAGGGGAAAAAATGATAATATGACATAATTCCAAGCCACCGTACGTCTTGAATGTGAGCTCACTGGTCTTTGCTCTATGCCAATGAAAGCAGGCCCAGTATTTACATCCACTGATTTACCGTTGTCCACACAAAAACCACTGGTCAGCTGCTTGGGCATTATATTGCCATGCCCCCGGGAACAATCAACAGGTTTCATAGTGATAGACGCCACTTCCTCTCTAGAATCAGGGGTACAGGTCATGGATGTTCTTAGAAAAGAGGAACTTCCATCAGGACCGCTTGAATCATCATCCAAAAAGAAAGGCAAACAGTCATCTAGAGAGCTTTCCTCCCTGCTCTTCAGGGGACTGTATTCAGAGAAAGGATGACTGTCCTCTCTTCTCATTAATGTCCCCTTCCTACAGGCAATACATGACAACGCTATCTAATAAGAAACCATCATAAGATACCTCCGAAAAGATAGGAACAGAGAAACACAAAATCTTCACTAGTACCTAAGTCTCTCATCCAACTGTCTGTGACAAAGAAATGGGTGGTTGAAGAATTCATCAAATGTGAGCCTTTCCACTGCAGACGCAAGAACAGGAGAGAGAAGCAAAAAGAAAAATCAGAATAACTTTAATTCCACAATCCACTTGGTACTCATTAGGTAGTTCTTGTGTGGTTCAGTACTAGATGTAACTGTCCACAATCCACAATTCACCAAGATCTTAATTCTCAATGACACAAAAAGTCCTTAGATATGAGTAGGCAAAGGATCAGGTTGGGTCATCTTAGGGCCAGCCCAGTAATTAAGTGGAAAGGTTGGGTCATGGGCAGGCCATTAACAAAGTGGGCAGTCGGGCTTTTCATCTGAATAACTTGACCAGGTCGAGACAGTTCCATTTAAGTTGAATTCAAATTGCACAAAAAGCCCCAATAAAATAATCATTTTTTATTGTAAGAAATAGTAATTTTCATTCTACACCAAAAAAATACAATTGAAATTCCTCTTGCAGCAAGAAATAACCAACCTTATGGTAGGCCTATCTCTGGGTGGGCAAGTAAAATAGCAAATACAGGTTGGGTGTATTTGGATTTCGGTAAATATGGCTCAGATGTAATATAGGTTCGAATAAAATATACGCAGTTGTTTTTTGGGTACGCAGTTTCGGTTTTACCCACTGGGCTGAGAACAACCCTTTTTATCATTTACATTTCTTTCATTCATTTTAAAGCTATATCAGATGTAATGGAAAAGTATAACAATTATATTTGCTAAAAAAATACCTAAAATATTAGGCTTCTCGATTATGAGATGAGGAATAAAATGGATGATCAATTAAGTTGAGCTAAAACAAGAAACCAATTTTGGACCAAAAGCAAGCGAAAGAAGATTCATTTTTTAATTTACATAGAAATTTAGGTTTTTAAATAATTATATTAGATAAACTATAATAACTCGCATTGTGTCCAATTATAAATATGCCACACCCCAAAAAAAAAGAAGTAAATATAATGAATTGCTGATAATCATTTTAATATTTATTTCATTGTTAAGAATTCCATCAAGAATAACTTTTTTTCTAATTTTAACTAGCCATTCTTTAAATGATTTTTTTTTTTCTTGATAGGTAAATTTACACACACAAAACCTATAGAAAATTGAACTTTGGTCCCTCTTGTGGAACCCAAGCACCCACCTACTAGGATACCCGAAAGGGGCACACTTTAAATGAATCAAACTACTTATGATTTATATTTGATACTTTCTGGTCATAACAAAGCTAAGAAGAGGATAATGCACCATTGGTCATTTGCTTACAAGGAAAAAACGGCTATCTAATGCCAAATTCTCTGAAATTGAATAAAATGACCAACCCTTATAAATAAGGGCAAAACAAAAGAAAAATCAGATACAGGGCGTGTGTTTTTAAAATGTGCTAACCCAAGTCCCCTACTAGTTAAGCAGATTTGGTTTAGGTTTGACCCGCCAATTTGCTGGTCATTTCATGTTCAGCCTACTTCGAAATTATTTCAAAATATCAAGAGCAAAATCCAAAATTTTTGGAACGAGTTTAGGTCTTTGTTTTTTCCCCCCAAAGGCCTTAGGAAGGCTTGCTAGCACAGTATTTCACTTTTTCTTTATCCATTCTCATCAGTTCTATGGGTATATTATCCAATCTCACAAAGATCTCCCATTGAACCCTGCCAATGAGTTAACCAGATTAAAACTGACATTCTCCAAAATAGTACACCTTTCTCCCCAAATATGGAACATATGCCACATAAACTAGTCACAATCATCTACTTCTCTAATTTTGCTCATCTTCAGTTTATATGACTAGTGCAAACAGTTCCCTGCATTTCTGGAAATTGTGTGTGTATATTAGTCCATCTGCACCTGCACCTCTTCAATGAATGCATAATCAAACAATAAGCAAGGATGTGCTCCAAGCATTGACCATATAATATACAACTGGGAACCTACATTTGCATCTTTAAGTGCATCAACCTGCCTTTAGTAAGAACTATCCCTTGAGTCAAAAGCCATAGGATATATATAACCTTTTTTTTATCATGAAAAGAATGAATATATTTATTAACAAAAGGGTGGATGTAAAGTTAGCATCCTACAAAAGGCTATACACATCCCATACGCACGCTTTCCACAAAAACTAAGAGATCAAGAGAAGAATATAAACCTATTCCTGAACATGGTATAAAAACCTTTCTAACCGAGATGTCTCGAGTTCAAATCTCAACAGCCCTCATATTGATTGCGCAAGGCAAGGGGAGCCTTTGCAACAACCACGCTTCAAGCCCAAAGGGCGTTCACGTGAGGGTGCATGTTACTCTCCAGTATCTAAATTTCTCTCTCTGCACACGACAACCATCGTTGCCATACATAAATTTCCGATTGTAATCTTGACTAAGCTTAGCATGTAAATTAGTATGAGAAAGGCATCATGTCCTAAGTGCACCACTGATGGGCCAAAACATTCTTCAAATTGGCCGCCTCATTATTGTCTTGGCTCGATAAGAACCCTATTTAACTAAGATGATGTTCTTGACCCAATGGGCACCCAATCCATAGCCCACCCCTACAGCTTGAACATAGGCCAACCACCAACAACATTACCATGTTTAACTTAAAAACGTTATTAAAAATTACAAAAAATCCTTTATATACTGAAATCGCAAAAGAACTTTAGTATCGCAACTATTAACATCCAGATTTGCTGAAACATCCAACAGCTTACTTAAAAACCTTTTTTATAACTTAAAAAATGTTTTTAAAACTAATGTCGCAACTGTTAACATTGAACAGCTTTGCTCAAAAACATCTTCCCCTTTTCCAGAATTCAAGCTCAGCTTGGCTAAAGACAAATTCAGCGGTCTATTCAGTGATATTTTCCAATCAGTTACTTAAGCATTATCTTACCTGGATTACGCCGTAGCAATTTCTGACACAGATCTATGCACTCTGAGCTCAGATATCTAACATCAGGAGGAAACCTTAACTCCGTGGCTTTCATAATGTTCTGAAGCAACTGCACAACAATCATAAGGTGGGGTAATTGTAACAAGAAGGGTGTCATGAGCTCTTAGATAAATTGAAATACACAACAATGTCAAGAAACTGCAAAAATGGATCAATTTACACAGGGCATGCAGATAAACCTGAATTTGGTTGTTTCCATTAAAAGGGGTCTTCCCAGTCACAAGTTGGTATAGAATTGTGCCAACACTCCACAGATCTGCCTGCGTAGTCAGTTCAGGATTAATAATGGTAGCCAATGTGATGGTGGACAGAAGCCAGAAAAAGTTGTTTAAGGGGGAACAAAAAAACCACAATGATTGTAATAACCTTCGCATCATATTTCTGAAGTTGCATTATCTCAGGAGCCATGTAAAGTGGGGAACCACACAATGTCTCTGCAAGCCCCCTAGGTTGAAGAGATCTGCCAGGAAAGAAGAGTCTTCTTGAGAATAGATAGAAAGAAAATCACTTCTACATTCAAGCAGTTACTGCTGAATAAACAAGTTGCAAGATGAAGGTTCATAATAGCTATTGCAGACAATATTATAACATTTCCCCATCTCAAATTAACGTATGCCAATGAAATTTTCCCTTATAAAATCAGTGACATTAGGAACGGCATGAAAATGGCCACTTACGCAGAGTACTTGATGGGAAATCATCACAATGATCAAACTGCAAAGTATTTTTCTGATGTTCTTGAATAGGAGAAACCCCTAGTTAACTAATGAGAAGAAAACATAAGACATGCTTCAGCGAGTAAAAAACTAAATGACAACCGCATATGACAAAATTAATGGGCAAGACTTAGTTGTTCAATATTATTACTATGATACCTTACAGTTCCATTACGCATCGATTATGCATGTGTTTTGGAGCCAATGATTATTTTAAAAAAAAAAAAAAATACGTAGCATCAGTAACCCTTGGCAAGAATAGCTGGCAATGCGTCATAAATTCATAATAAATTCACACCTCCACATGCATCTTCAACTCACAAGCTATTAGAGGCTCAATAAATAAAGATATGTGTATAAATAGGACAATACTGGCGAAAATGATGGCATAAAGAAATCCCAGACGTTTGCCCATTTAGACGTGTCCACAACAAAAGTAGTTAAGTATTGGACGAACCATTTCATTTACTATGGCAGTAAAACACAAAAGTAAGTCAGACCAATGAAATAGACCCTCCCGGGGAGGAGTTCAAATCATAGTTGCGTGGATTGCAACACGTTTAGGTGTGGTAAAAATTCAAGTACTCGTTCGCCACCTAGTGGAGAATCTGGTACACAAGGGTAGTTCCCATAGATATGTTAACACGAACGGTATTAGCATTAGATCAGGTTCATGACATCATATTTGATAGTTACAAACTACACAGGTCTTTCAATAAAATGACTCAGATTTTGGCATCAACTTAAAATTGAAACTAAAACCAAAAAAAGGAAATGATTTTGGGAGAAAAGTGGGAAGTATAACTGTAAAACCAGTGGACACAGTAGTTATAGAGAAAATAAAAGCACAAGGCCCCACTTCACTCCATTACTGAGCAAAACCTGGAGCCCTGCCTTTATTACGTCCATTTTCCAACTCACCTCCCACTCTGTCCCTTGTAATTGCGGTGCAGCTTTCTCTCACCCTGTGCTTTCTCTCTACTTATTGCTTTCCAGCCTCTCTGCTCACTTGACTTACAAGCCTTGTCTCTCTACAAAGTTATCATCCTTGCTTCCTCTCATGCTTCACTTTTGTTCCCTTTTTTAAGATCTAGGGCTTTCTGCTTTCGAAGTAAACCCTAGACCTCAAACAGAAAAAAAATCCCACTTTCTTCTGAAATTTGCCCATGATCTCAAAAACAATGCAATAACCTTGTGAAATTAGAGGTGGGTTCACTGAACTCGTCACATTTGGCAAACTGGTGCACCAGCAACTCGAGTTCTGTATTGCACAAACTGGTTCGCAGTAAGCAGGTGGTTGAGTGCTAACTATGGTTCAAATGCATGAATCTAAGGCGGAGCAAGGTTCTCCCGTACCCTAGAACCAGTTTGGAGTCAGTCAAACGGTTCCAGTGCTGGTTCCTAAAAAGTAGGAATTGGTCCAATTGAATTTGGTTCTAGTTTTCCTGATGGAGACCCATCTCCTATCATGATCCAAGGCCATCAAGGAAGCCCAAAAGACCCAAGTCTCATGTCCAAGGTGC
>NCQV01063382.1:5966-17741 GCA_002740545.1 Lophocereus schottii
ATGAGTGCCATGTATTAAGGGGGAGATCTTTATATGACATTGATTTATTAAGGGGGGTTTATATGTGTTTGTCATAATTTTTTATAAGCTTCAATTTTTCTTTCTCTTTTTTGTGCTACCTTTTTGACGAAATACAAAAAGGGGGAGAAGTATTTGAAAAGTTTTCGTGGCGTGTCACTCGGAATCATATTAATATATTATTTTTATTAGATTTTGTCTTTCATCAAAAAGGGGGAGATTGTTAGCTTCCTTAAACTTACAACATGTTTTATAAGTATATTGTGATGAAAGACAAAAAGGAGTTGGTCTATTGGTATATTTATTATATTGTAATTGGATCTACCTTAGAATTATTATTATTTAAATGTACTATATTTTTGAAGTAGATATTAGAATATTAATGTTACTTAATTGATTTTGTGTAAGATTGTGGAAGCTATATTTATCATGTCAAAGATTTATTATTAACAGAATAATATCTTATGGAAATATCTTGAAGATTATGCTGCGATTTTTTGGATTGTTCGAATTGATTCTCAGCAAGATATCAAGCCCCAAATCATGGAGAAGTAGCCATTGCATTTACATGGACAAAATCAGAGAATTTCAAGGGCTTGGAATGGAAAGTTCAAGGCCTTGAAATTAGGCATGAAAATTGAATTACCTCAAGATGAGTAACGGTCACATGCCAAATTTATCTTCACTTCTCTCTACACCTCTCATCTATAAAATGGGAAGAGTTGGCTAGCTGAAGAGTACAGAAAAACAATAGCAAGCATCTATTGGCACACAATTCCTAAAAGCGATTCTTGGCATACTTTGAGCTCACAATTGCCTCTATTACATTTCATTGTATTGTTCAAATTGTTCAAATTGTAATTATAGAGTTGAAGGGTCAACTCTACTCAGCCTAGTTGAAGGGTTCAATTTGTGACTTGGAACTTAGACTAAGGTCTACTCTAGAGTTATGTAATCATCCTTCCTAATAAAAATTTGGGTTAATCCTAGAGTTAGGGAACTCTAGGTGGGGACTAAGCTTGGTTGAGGCTAACCTCATTAAAAAGTTGTTGAGTTTTGTCTACTTTACTTTTTAGTTCGTTATTTCGATTAATTTGCATTTTTTATAATCACCTATTCAACCCCCTCTAGGTTTATTTAGTAGCCCTTAAACTTTCAAAGTTTACGCCAAAAATCTAGAAGAATATTTCAATAAGCATTACACAAATAGATTGAGGATGACATCCTTAAGCGAACAAGGTACAAAGTAAATAGTTGTCCATCGAATAAGTTAGAGGCCCAGCAATTTAAGCATGCAGAAGGGAAGTTTTACCCTCAACCAAACCAGCTCTGTGTTAGGTGATAAATTGTTGTATTTTTCGTGCCTTTTTCACCCACTTTTAGGTTGTATAATAACTTAATCTTTAAGATTTTTACTTGTTTTTTTTTGCATTTTGTAGGAAATAGGTTCAAATGGAGCAAGTACCATGAAAAGGAGAGAAAACAGACAAAAACAGCGAAAGTAGGCAAAAAAGGGGTGATGGGAGACCGCGCTACCGTACTAAGAATGTGGCATGATGGGGCCGTGCCATGTGGCTCGGTCATGCTACCCTAGCATGGTCGTGCCCCTCCCTCGTCGCCCGCTCGACCGATTTTCTATTTAAGCCTCCTTCAGTGTTTTTGTTCGCTACCCCTCGGGCTCTACTTTAGTGACTTTTTGGGAGTTTATAGGTTAGGATTAGCCTATAAAACTCACATTGGGGAATTAGATTAGGATTTGTCTCTGGTTGTTTGGATTCAAACTTATGGATTCTCAAGTTCATTCAATCAACATAAGTTTTCTTTTCTCTTCCTCTCTTTATTTTGTATGTTTATGTTCATGTTGTGGTTTATATGCTTTTGTAATGTTTATAGATTATAGTTGTGAATTTGGATTGTGATTAGCGTTGTGATGGCCAATTGATTGTTGTTAGACCTTTGTCTCTCTTGTTCATGCTAGAATTTAAGGTTTTCTCTCGCGCCCACCATGTGTTCGATGAAAAGCTTGAAAGAGCTTTCATTCGTGTTTTGGGGCAATTGACTTACATTGAATGGTGAGGTTGGTTGTCTAGTGTGGGTAGAGTAAATGGTTGGGATTGGGACATGAGAATAGTCTCATCGCTAGCTAGGTCAAGGGTTGTCAACCTAGTAGTTTAGTCGAACTAATCCCATGAAAATAGGTTGTTAGAACAACTAGACTAGTCTATTGACCATTGAGAGAGAGCTTGGGTGGCCTCAATGACCCAACCGATCAACCTCAAATACTAGCATAACTTGGGAAGGTGAGGGTTTAACTTGATCTGTTGGTTTATCTCAAGTTTAATCATAATCGCAGTCCTTTGGTTATTTTAGTAGTTTAGTTCTATTTTCTACTCCTTCAGTTTTGCCTAACTTGAGACGCTTTAGTTAGCTCTGGTACTTAGAAACCCTACTCTCTATCCGTTTCCTCCTCAATAAACTCAAGAATTTTATTGGCAATTGGGCCAAGCACTAGGACGATTCCATCAATAAAACCAGAACCGAATTTCCATCCACAACCTCTTAAGCCATCGCCTGTGTTGGAACTTATAAGACAGGTTTTGAGTAGAAATCATCAGAAATATTAGCATATGCAAAATAAGTGCTAGAGTACACATTATATACTAAAGTCTATAAAATGGGTGCTTAAGTCCATGATAAATAGTGGAACCTACACAATCAATGTTGAGTAACATTCTAGGCAAGAAATTGAGGTACCTCTTTGCGGGACAACTTTTTGTTATTAGAACTTGTCACTTTCCCTTGCTTGTCAACATGACGACTCCATGATTGAACTTCTCAACAGAGGAACTTTTTATTCTCCATCTGCCACAACTTCTATAACTTCTAAGATTGGGAAAAAAACTGCAAATTGGCAATTGAACATCCCATAAATATTATTATAAAGAATAAAAACAGAAAAAAAAATACAAATAACTATTCAAGATAACAGTGTCAAGTGTCAACCAGTAGCATATTCGACAATGTGATATCTTCGTCATGTAATTCACACGATCCTGATGTGAAATTGATCGCTCTACATTAGCACCATGTAAATGTTCATATCTTTGCAGTAGGAGGTGCCTTGCAATTGCTTTTTTCTTTTGGCACGTACATAATTCTCCCATTTTAGCTAATGAATTCAAATATATAGTGCATCTAATGTCCTTTCTAGCTAGGTTTAAACAAAGTTGATATCAAGGATAACATTACTGGTGGTATGTATAAGTATTAAAGAGCCTCAAGTACATCCATCTTGTATTATGTTCTAATTAGTTATATCCAATAAGACATTAAAATAGCAACCAACACTCTCCGAACTCCAACTACTAATAAAAATTGAAAGTTGATATCCTTACATCAACTAACCAAATATCTAGAATGAAATTCAATCGCCCATTAACTATGAAAGGCTTAGCTATCGCGAAAATCAGACTTTAATCTAGTTGAGCAAGATCTTAGTTGATTTGGCGCAATCACGTACACTCGTTACTAACTAGACAATCTATGTAATTTTCTAACACCTCCTAGTTAGTGAACAGTGTAAGAAATCAAGTCAAAGAAGTACCTCATCGTGGCTGGGCAAGTGCACCACCCTACCAAAAATTAAAGATGAATCTACCCGGGCAATATCAATGTCAATGCAAACCAAAATCGCAAGCAACTTAAAAAGGCACAAAGAATCATAACACCACTTTTTGTAAATGTTACATGTATTGAAACATGTCCCAGTTAAGCATTGGTCCAACAACATTGATGCTTGGATCACTGATGCGCATGTGTGCATCCAACAACAAAAATTCAAAGGTGACGCCGTTGGCTCAAGACTTTTGCTAACAGCTCACCTGGGCCAATGAAGGTGTACAAATATTACCTTGGTACAAATGACGGGACTAATGAGATGAAGCCACCATTAACAATGGTTGTACTTAAAACTATCAATAGTGGTGTTTGTTAGTTAAGGCATCAGGTTCACATATCAACAACACATTGTAATGAGGAATGAATAAAATTGACTAAGTAAATTACAAGAAAGATTAATTAAAAAATTTATCTAAAAAAAAAAAAGATCAACTGAGAAATCAAGGGAGAAGAATATTGCATGTAATTGAAGAAAGTAGTGATTTAGTACTCCCAAATTTCCTTTCTCCATTCTAGAAGTTATACCTACTTTTAAAACACTTTGTCAGTTATAAGTAGGTAGTAAAAAATGAAGAAAAGAGGGGCAAGCTCTGAGGTATTATACATCTATACGATCAAGAACCATTTCAATTTTCACAAATGAGGTGGCACTTGCGGATGAGGCTAATTATATTATAGTCAAACAACTAATAGGCGGGTACACCAAAGGATTGAGATTATTGTACGTAGAAAATTTCTCCAAATTTCTTTTTTCTCATCAGCATGGTAGTATCGAGATACTTCACATTTTTATTTGAATAAGGTGACCATAAAAATAGAAGGGTTAGAATTCAAAATAAAGAGAGCTTGTATCTTGGGGACTACCATGCAAGATAGTTCCAAAATCATGGTGTCACTTATAGTTTTTAAGGCCATTCACAGCCACTAGAATGAGTTACAGTAGGGCCCTCCCAAGTTCCGTATGCGAATTTTTTTTGTTATTCTAGCCAACTTGTTTCATGGAATGACACTCATGGGGAATGTGGTAGAGTTTCTCCATACACTCCACTTCTTCCTTTATTTTATTATTTCTTTTAGTTCAAAATCAGTTTTTTCTTTTTTTTGGGGCTTAAAAAAATATATGAGTTATAAAGTAGCTCATAATAAATATTTTATATGTGATAATTCAAGTAGGAGTTCCACGGGTTGGAAAAGTAAAGGAATGTTAGTTCCAAAAATAAAATTTTTGCTGATGTGATAGAGTGGATTTTCAAAATTTAGAGCACTACCAGCCAGAAGCAACGCGTTCCACCTACTGGGTATCGCTGCCACTTGGCCACTGCCCACTTGTTCCATTTGCAGTTGCCTTATGAGTAGGAAGGGGCAGACGCTCCTCCTTGCATTATGTCCTTTTCTGAATTTTTTTCTTTTTTTAAAAAAATATTGTTTGGATTATTAAAAAACAGATTGCATGTTATGAGGTATGTCATTACAAACATTTCATTAAATGATTTAAATTGGAGTTCCATGGGTTAGAAAAGTGGAGGAATATGAGTTTCAAAAATTAAAACTTTTGATGATAGCAGGATAAAGTTCCAAAATATGGAATGTAGGCTGAGAATGCTCTAATAGCTAGCTACTTTTTTTTTTCTTTTTCCTTTTCCGATTTCTTTTTCCTTTTTTGGGTGCTATTTGGAAGTATGAAGACTATTCTCTCTCATCCCTTCTAATGTCATGGCAATGATAATCTACTAGCTTTAACATTCTCTCTCTTTTCCCTAACATTCTCAATTCTAATATTTCAAATATTCAAATCTTCAACAAAGTCCTTCACAAAAATGTTAAGTTAAGAATCTGAGATCCATTATTTTACTCGTGTAAGAATCTCTCCTGATGATGTTGAGTTTCACATCTTACTAGTATGTGGTGCACTTGACAATGCTCTTTTGTATGCCCTATGCGTCTATCTAGTTGTTCTCACTTGGCAAAATATGATTAGATGAACTATCAATCAATTTAAGGCATTTTATACATCGTTCAAAAATATGCTGCAACGAACTCCAGCAGAAGTCCACCCTCAAAGAATCTTGATGCAAATAAAGTAACAGGCATAACTCGGATAGCATATTAAACCAATACAAAAGAAAACTATGCAGTTCTTGTTCGGAAATTCTATATGTGAGTTAAAGTCTCACATGGAAATTGGAAAGGTAGATTGAAGAGCTTATATATGAGTTGAATCTAAGGCCCAAGTGTTTAGACTTTTGGATCAAAGTTCTACTCAATTCATATATGACTCTCACTAACAAGCTCCTCGAATATGGCTAGGTCTAACAATCGGTATTAGAGTTGATTGAAAGTAGTTCTATACACGTGTGAAGAGAACAGTAAAATGGGAGAGACAAAGTCCCAGTATTCCCAACTATGGTTCATTTGCACAAAGTAGGATTCCTGGCCAACATTCATTGTCAAGGCTTGGCCACCGCATATATTCCTCAAAGCCAAGTAATCTAAATAAGAGTACTTGGTTGGAAATGAACCTTATGTTTAATAATGTTTCTAGAAAGAGTTGTGTAATCCAACCAACTATTGCCTCCCTGATTAGTGTTGATTAACTAACTATTTGTGATTAACAAAGTGGAAGACTATCATTTGTAAGTATTACTGCTGTCGAAAGTTGGACAAGAGTTTACAACTATGAGTGGCAAGTAAGGATTTAGCTTGACCAATTAAAACTAATTATAGCCAGGAGATCCAGCTCCTGACAGAAGTCACGTTTATATCACATACACAAACATGCATTCTTTCTCAGACATATATCAAACTTTCTCAGCGGTTTAAGAAAGCCACCATCACCATGCGTATGTCACAGTGAGCTTCTAAATAACACTTGATTACATGAACACATGAAAACTATGCTACTTCTTGCTTTCATCCAGCTACGGGAGGACAACTACAAATTGATGTCTTATCCTGAACAGAAAACAAAAAATGATTTCAAAGAATAAGCCGAAGCCCAATACATCTAACTCATATATTGTAACATAAAACTTTAAAAACATTTTGATTGAGCACGCATATTGCAATTCATTTTGGTTTAAAATAAGATGGGGAGAGAATATAAGTGAACTTATCCTACCGATCATTGTCCAGAAGTGCAAGTCGAAATCGTGAGCTCAGGATGAAGGGAGAATATCATTGTACAATGCAATGATTGAATAAAGAGCACGTTTAGGCCGCTCAACAAGCTCAGGTTAAAGCCACGTGGGTAAAATTACTGGGCTCAAGTCTTGATTAATTGATAATTCTTGGATCCACTCATTTACTCAGCAAAAAGTTGCTTGAAAATGATTCATTGTATATAAATCTTCGAAAGGTACATACAATATATTTACCTTAACTCGAGGTCTAGATCCACTCTTTTGAAATAAGTTCGTTAATGGGCTATAATAGATGAAAGTAGCCTTGCTTCTATTTCAAATAAGGTTTTTGCCCCAATTATCATTAGGCCTGTCAATCGGGGGACAGATTAAATAGGTAATCGAATGTATTTCGTGTTCAGATTAAATATGGATCAGTTATACTTCCGGTTCAAATAGAATACGAGCGGATGTATTTCGATTTTGCAAATTTTAGCTCGACTTAACAAGATTAAAGGGCCTTTTTTGTTAGTAATTTTTCATTTAACGAAATTAAAAAGTTGACAAATTTATTACCTAAATTTGTCCTTACCTATACTATTATATAAAAGCAATGTTATAATTATGTGGCTTTTTCGAATTTTCGAATAAATTTGAGATTTTGGACCATTTGATTATTTGAATATGTAATCACAACCATTAGATTTTCTATGAAAATAATTACTCTCTAGACTAGAAAATGCCATCATAATTTTAGAAATATAATATCTCTAAACGTTTCCTTCTTTTGACAATAGAATCTCTCAACTTCTTTTGGGTAAAAAAATCTTACCCACCTTTAAGAATTCTTTTTATTTGATAACTTCTCCTCTGTTAAACTTACTCCTTCCCTTTCTCTACTATTAAATAAATTGTCCCACTTAAAAATTTATAAGACAAGTCAATAATTGTGTCTAATTGATAGTATTTTTGTGTGTTCGATTCAACATCACCACAAAAAGTTGTTGTATGATGTTCAAATTTCAGTTATGACGAATATTTTTTTTTGCCACTTCCCAAATATCGCATGTTTGATTCTAAAGTGTATTCATTCTTTTTCTATTATTTTTGAATTTACATAAATTACAATATACCAAGAAAAAGGTCTATATTGATTGAGGATCTGCTTAGAATTTCTTGCTCCATCCCATTTCATCTCCTTCTACCTGGATTCATTTTATGTTTCAAATTTTCTTTTTGTTTAGGATATCCAAAAAAAAGTGCAACTACAACTGTCATAATTTTTAAAAATATACCAATATGATAACTTGACATTTTGGCGTAAAGAATACAACAGATTATTCATAATTTTTGCTTGAATATATCTAAACATGACTAATGAATTAAAAATAAATTAGCAACTAAAACAATATTATGACACAAGATCTAAAAGTACGTCCTGCTAACTGTTTACTAAAACAAGGAAAATGAGTTTTAAAAATGGGAGTCGAAAAAATTTTAAAAACATATAAAAATTATCATCTATTTTTTTAGGTAAGATCAAAATATAAGAATTACTATTGCATTTCATTGCCATTATTTAAAATTTTGTTGAAAATTACTCCTTAATAAACCACCAAAGCCATAATAAGAGTAGTATCTATTTAATTCATCTATAGTACAAATTCTTACATTTGCAGATGTTTCACAAAGTTACATGTTCTAATTTATCTGAGCACATGCTAAAAGCTAATTCTACCAGAAAAAAATGTTTGACATGTTTTATATATGTGTGTGTGTGTGTGTGTGTGTTAAAACAAAAAAAAAAAATTTAAATTCTTTGACACATCTTAACTACTAATAATAATAAAGAAATAATATTGAGCCAAATAAATTGCAGGATAATTAATTATTCAAATAAAAGAGGCAGGTCACCGTATATTAATTTTGATAACTCACTAAAAATCAAAGAAAATTAAGCCAAATAATTAAAACCAAGACAAAGAACCACATTCGTCAAAGATGGGGAAATCCTTTGTAGATAAGGAACCTGTCTAACCCTCCCCTTCCTCTCTCAAAATTTACTAGCAAAAAAACTACTACTAAACCTTAAATCTCAAAAACTACTTCTTTTTGTAATTAGAACAAAATCAAATTTCATGGACCGTTCTTTAAGAAAAATGATTCCTTATAATTTTGTTTCTTCCATTATTAGATGTTGTAAGATTTAACTAAGATATTGTTAACTTGATTAGAGCACGTGGATTGTATGTTTCTTTTCACTCCAAATTCTTCACAAACACACACACACCCCCCAAAAAAAAATATCACACCAACAAAAACACACCTTCTCTGCGATCCTATTTTTTAAAAAATATATATATTTCCCGACCTTGGTCTATCCATAATGTATGAACAACAAAGATATATAATCAGAAATATATCTGAATCTATACGCTTTCACAATTATATATCTATTTTTTATCTTTTTGACTTTATCTTTAATTGATTAAATAGTTATATTAAAGTAATTTATAATTCATATGATCACCATAATTTGGAAACGGATTATTGAACATAATAATAAAAAAAATCATCCAATTACATTAATTTACCTATTTAAGTTGGTTCCTTGAGATATATAAAGCTATTATTTGAAATCTTGCAACTGATAACAAACAAAATATGCTTTATGATGCTTGCATTACTTGCAACAAAGGTATCAACACTTATGTATTTTCTCTAAATGTACCTTATTGTATATGTGCAACTCCAAATTTAACTTAGAGAAGGTGTGCATAATGGGTTTTCATTATTAAGTACTCTTGATTATATATTTCCAGTTGTATGTTTACATTAGTATGTACTATATTATTTTATATGAAATATAAGTATACATCTTTAGTGTTTTATTGTGGAATCGTATAGCTTATATAAGATTTATTGCTGTTCATGAGGGTGCTCGGGTTCTTTTGCATACAACCACAATACAATTGGATTCATGTGTAGCACATGTATTGTACTGTTCATCATGTTTTGCACACTTTATTTTTTTTATTATTAACCATCTCATTATAACATTCTCTATTGCCATATGGTCATCTATTATTATATGCGATTATAAGTGACCACATAGATAAATCATGTGTATTTGTTATGGAGCCTCAACGATATCATAAAGTAGAATTGTCTATCACTCTTATTGCGCTAGTTAGTTGGGAGAAGGAGGCTTATTACTTATGAAACACTGATACCAAGTACACCAGGTATAGAAGATCAAGCATCACGCCTTCGAGAGACTCAAGTTACGAGGAGATTGAATTATATGACTATTTCACTGTATTAACTTCAGAGATTATACCTACATATATTACGTGAACACAAAATTAAATTTTCTTCTCAATTTTTTGTCTAATTTATTTTAGGCTCGAAATTTTTGTTACATATTTTGGGCACGCACGGTGGGACATCTCTGCCTCTCATCTCTTTCTCCAAGCAAACATGTTCTACACTTCTTTGAAGAAGAAATGGCTACCCAGAATGCCTCCTTCAATCTTCTACGAAGGAGACTATCGGATCTAAATCTGTAGGATCCATGAAGGCTAGTATTGTATCTGGCGATCGAAGCACCAGTGTGATGACTACGAGCACAATTAAAGCTACTGCCTCCATAAAGCAACAATTTGTGATTCCAACTTTACAATGACGCAAACCTCAAAATTTTGGCTCTAACTTGCTTATTGACGGAGTCAATTGAATTGCTCGTCTCCCTAATTTGAAGCTACATTCTCCTACTATCTTTAATATTAGGAAGACTTTACCTCATGGAATGGATAAATTCCAAACCTATATTAATCCTATCTTTCAGTCTTTCCATGCAGAGATGACAACTATGATGGTAGTGATTCTTCACCAATATCTCCAAGGGATTTGCATTTCTCCCAATCAGAAAATGAGTCTTCCAACACAGTCGCCATGCCAGTGATGGCGATAGAGGCTGTCAACTTAGAGGAACAACTGCCAGACATGAAGGCCAAGCTCGATCAACTCTTACGGGAAAAGCGCAGAAGAGGACGCGCAAATTAAGCGTCAAAATAAGTAGATTGCTAAGCTAGTGAAGAAGATGGAAAAGAAATCCTTGGAAGCTTCCAACAAATGTTTAGGCGCTGATGATTCTGATAAAGAGTTTAGTCATAACAAAGAATCTACAATGAGCGCAAGGTAAATAAGGATTGCTCTTTAGGCTCAATGTCTGTTGAGTAGATTCAAAATTTAACAGTAAACATAGTAAGGCTCAGTTAAGAGGAGGGTCTCACAAGACTTACTTGTATACAAAGCCTTATACAAAGAGGATTGATGCAATTTGCATGCCTCACGACTATCAACCACCTAAGTTCTAGCAATTTCATGGCAAGGGTAACCCCAAGCAGCACATCATCCACTTCATTGAAACCTGTAGTAATGCTGGCACTAAAGGAGACTACTTAGTGAAATAGTTTGTGCGATCTCTTAAAGGAATTGTATTGGACTGGTATGCAAACCTTTCCTCTAAGCTCATTGATAGCTGGGGGCAAATGGAAAGTGAGTTCTTGAATCACTTTTATAGCACACGTCAGGTGGTCATCATAACAGAGTTGACTAACACAGGGCAATGGAACAACGAGCCAGTTATGGATTACATTAATTGTTGGGCATGCTCTATCTCTGAAGTGTAAAAACCATTTATCTGAATCATCAGCTATTGAGATGTGTGCCCAAGGGTTGGATTGAGATATACTTTATGCCTTGTAAGTAAACAAGCCTAAAACATTCCAAGAATTAGTAACACTAGCTCATGATGTGAAGTTTACAATTGCCTACTATGCAAGACGGTTCAATGATGATGAATCAGTGACATCATTAAGAAGTAGAAGCTCCATGCTTAGAGACTCTGGAGAGAAAGAATGCCCTTGTTATGAGTCTGATGCACCAGACATGCTTA
>NCQV01063398.1:0-10728 GCA_002740545.1 Lophocereus schottii
CTCTTAGTTCTTCTAGAAATCGACTCCAAGTGACAGGCCCTCAGAGCCTATCCTTAACAGTGTTCCACTAAATATCAACTTTGGCAGTTAGATAAAACATCCCGATGTTTATTTTTTTATCCTCTGGAACCTCCACTATTATGAAAATCTTTTCTATCCCTCTAATCCATGCTTCTAGCTCCACTGGGTCATACTTTTCATCACATACTTTAGGGTGGCATCGCCCACCCTATCTGCTAATTTGTTAACTTTATGAGGGATTTCGGAAGGTGCTAGGTCATTCATTTTATAAGCTCAGACACCAAGGACTGTTAATAGTTAGAGTTCCCGTATTGCTAATCAACTCAAGGGGAATTGAGGGCATTCCACTAAGGATTATTGGCACTCTTGGTCAATTGACCCCTGACCATGATTTGAATTTGCTTCTATGTGAGGTTCTGCATTGTTTTACACAGATTTTGATATTCTGACAATCAACTCAGCTGAGTAATTCAGTCAACCAACTATGACCAACATATAAGATACACATACACAATAGATACAACTAGCATGACTCGAGTATTTTTAAAACATAACACAAAGCTTCATTACATAATTGCCATAATTGCTCGCGTGTATACATATACATGGTTCCATAAATAATATCACATCCAATTGACCACCAAAAGTCAACCTTTATACCTACCTCCTAAATAAAACTCTACTTAGCCTCAATAGACTAAATCCGCCACATGTCCAGAAGTAGGTGGTACTAGTCAACGTAATCGGAAAGACTTGTCTAACTATGTGAAATGTTATAACCTATACAAAATTCATATATCCAACTAGCCATACTATTTACGTGCTGATTTCTAAAGATACAGAAAATAAACATGCCTGAAGTCTTTAAAATGCAATTTCACTTGATAATACTTATGCAGAATGGGAAACAATGGACTAGGCCCTATTTCTACTTAAGAAATGTAGGTATATATAATGCAGTTAGTGAATAAATTTTACTCCAATAATTTATAACTTTATGGAAATTGATTAATAAAAAAGGCATCAATGATTCAAATAATTCAATATAAGAAGTTACACTAAACTAATTTCAAAACCAAATAAGTTGGGGTGTTGAACTCAAAGTGAAACAAATTAGAGCAAAGTAGAATAAAATAAAATAATTGAGGTTATAGTGAAACGACTTCAATGGTCATAAGTAGAATGTGGATTTTGATATTTCTGAGATGGATAACAAAAGTTTGAGGGCAACTGGCGGGGTGGTTAGTTCAGAATAACTTGAAACACACCTGTTTGGACCAACAAACATTGATTTATAGTTATTAATCTCCCCACTTCTCCAATTTCGTTGCACATGCCATACAACTTAGTTTTCTAAACCAAATGAGCTTCTAAGTATAATCAAAGTTGTTACCGATTCAAGGTCCCCCCTTAGAAAATTCATAACTTTCACCCATAATCTCAAATGGAGACCTAAAACCCTAATAGGGAAAGCTTAATAAGTCCCTCAAAACTCTCATTTGTAGCACAAAATACAATTCCCACAATACATTCCCTAAAATTAAGCTTAATCACAACGATGCGTAGTTCTGGTCTATCCTGCACAGTCTTAGCAAAACGGCCGTAACGTTTCCCACACAACTTGGAATGAAGTGAATTAAAAGACGTTGAAATATAACTCATAGATCTATCTTCCCACCAAAAGAACAATTTTTTAGTGGGCCAAATAGTACCGGTTTAATTCCAAAGAGGCCCCTATTTCGAGTCTATTCATAGCCCCACTGGTCTTGTTTTCCCCCTTTTCTTCACATAATTCCCCATCTAAAATCACTCCTTAAAATCATTTAATAAATCCTTGTTTCTTATTATCATCTTACATAGCCATATTACTTAAATTCACTCCATAATCATCTACATCAAATTTTACAATCATTCTTTCCAAAAACACTTAGAATGCTTCCATAACCTCACTTATTTGCATTAATAACTCAAACAAGCTTTGTTGGCTATTTATCGAAATGTCCATAATCCACTAATTTTGACAAAACTCACATAACATTATTCTTTTAAGTCAATAACAAATCTAACCATTAAATTGCACCTAATTCAATCTAAATAACATACTTGATTCAAAAAATTAAGTTAAACCATGTGCAATCATGAAACCCTTCATTATGCCACATTCAAGTTTCCATCCAAATGACGATAAATGGACTTAATAAGATTGACAACAACTTTAAATACATTTTTCATGCGAAAGATCACAACATTAAATTAAAGAACTTAAAGTTCATCATTTTCACATCGAGCTTGCGTAATCATGTATGATCTTAACCCTTGCATGCTTTCAAGGTTAGGCAACAATTAAAACATCAAAATAACTCTTATTCTTATCAAAATAACATGATCAAAAATTAAAACCCACAAAAACAAGAATGGAAGCCAAAATCCACAAGATAGGTGCTAGAGTTACCCACTTCTGATGTTTGGAGGTTTTGGGGATTGGGGGGTGGCTGGTCATGCTAGGGTGTTGGGACTAGCCAGTGGTAGTGCTGGCTGGTGGCAAAAGATGGTGGCATCCACCAAAATTTAGCAACAGCAGCAGCAATCCTTGGGGAGAGAAAGGAGGAGAGGAAGACGAGAATTTGTAGCTTGGTTTGCTTGTAAATTTTTTTGGATTTATCTCACTTACTTGGCTGATTTATACATTCATAGAGTAACTTTTTGCTAATGACAATTAGGCATAATAATGTGATCAACTTAATTCAATTACATCAAAAGTTTTTGATCACAATTTGAACCTAAAATGAATTGTGATGCAAATCAGACCCAAATGAATTGGGCCAAACTTAATGAATTTGGGCGCCAATGATAAAACTTAAAATTTTATGATATTATTAAAAATAATTTATCACCTTATCATATTTACTAGGGCCTAATATCAATTCACATAAAATTGTTACCATAAATGAAACTCCAATTGCAAAGTGGGACCCAAAATAAATTCTGCTAACCAGGATGATTAAATGAGATGAATAAATATGAAAAACTAATAACATGACTTAATTAAATAAATAAACATGACTTACAGTTGGGCTATTACACATAAGAAGGCTAGAACTAAAGGAAGGAGATGATCTAACCAAATGTAAAGCTTGGGAGATTGTAATTTGATAATATGTTCTTGGATCATCAACGTAATTGACCCTGAACTCCACCTAAGCATTGCTTATGTTGAAACTACAGCTATTATGTGGGATAATCTATAAAAGAGGTATGCCGTATTGAATACTTATAAAATACACCAACTTAAAATGATATATCAGCATCCAAACAAGGTGGACTTGAGGTAGTTGAATTCTATTCAATCTTATAGGAGTGAACTAAGTAACTATGTCAAGATCGCTCAATGCACTTTTCTAAAGTGCGAGTGTGGTGTTGCGAGTAAGGTGTTGAAGATGACAAAGATCCATTAGTTCCTTATAGGGCTAAACGATGAGAACCTATGACAATATTTGAACACAAGTCTTAGCACTTGAGACTCTACCATCTTCGACCACATCTTCAACATGGTGCAACAAGAAGAAAATCATAAATGACTAATGTTAGGGTGTGGTCACCATACTGAGAATACAATGGCCTTCGCTATCAAGGATCACATAAGCACGGTGGATAGACCTGTTTGCAAAAAACTGTGAACGTCAAGGACATAAGGAGAAGAGCTACTAGGAAATCATTGGGTACCCACAGAATTGGAGCACCCATGGACGTGGGTGAGGAGGCGGAGCTGCCAGAGAAAACCGAGGTGGATGAGGAAATTACAACCAAGTAAGAGGACCTGGGCATAAAACTGCAAATTTAGCTTAGGGCCAAGCACGCTCAGCTCCAGTCGAAAGGCACAGCCCATCCAGCAGTGTTGTAGGTGAAGCGGCCCAAGTTAGCATACCTAGTTTGACTCTAAATAGGTGTAGAGGTTGCTAAGCCTCATATAACAGGCAACTTCAATCTGATGTAAGGGACTGAGAAGATCTCTATTTCCATTAGTTTACCAAATGGAACCGACACCTAGCTAGTAAAGAATGAACTGTTTCGCTTCGGAAAAAGATCAAATAGAGCAAATTGTTATACGTTCCATAAGCGTAATCTCCTCTCAACTGTAAATCTAGATAACGAGGTAAATTGTAGTGTGATGTTGTTTGATGATTTTTGAATTTTACAGCACCATAGTTCATGACTCTGATTGGTATGGGCGAGCAATAAGGAGGAGTCTATTACTTCCAAGACGGGTCATTACAGAGAAACTAAGTCAATGCACTCAATTCCAGTAATTTACAGCGCAAGTATTCTTAGCATTCCTTAAGTGAAGTTTGATCATTGCCTCCCAATAGTTTACGAGTGAATTTTGATAAACAAAATAAAGGTGTGTGAAATTTTTTATCGTACAAAGCAAAGTAGAAATCATTTTCCTTTGAGCTTTAATAAAGCTAAAGACATTTTTGAACTTATTCATTGTGACATATGGGGCCCGCATAGAGTACCATCCTCTTATGGTGCTCATCATTTTCTCATAAATATAGATGATGCCAGTAGACCCACCTATGTCTATTTAATAGTTGACAAGGGGGTGAAACAACAATGTTGTAGAAGGTTACATTGCCATGGCTAGGACTTAATTTAGAAAAAAATATAAAAGTTAAAAGAAGTGCTAATGGATCCAAATTCACCTCCAAACCAATGTAAAAGTTTTATGAAGGCCATTATATTATTTGTTAAAAGAGTTGTGTAGAAACCCCTTAACCAAATTGTAGCGTCGAGAGGAAACATAGGCATGTCTTAAACATGGCAAGGGATCTCTTGTTCCAAGCTAAGCTACTAACTAAGTCCTCAATAGAATGTGTGCTTGCAATGGCCCATTTAATAAATAGAACTCCAAGAAAAATTTTTCATGGGAAAACACCTTATGAGTTGCTTTACTATTAAAAGCCCTCGTATGACCATATTAGAGTTTTTGGCACACTTTCCTTCGCATAAGTTAAAAGAAATAAAGACAAATTTGCTCCTAGAGGAAGAAAATGTCTCTCTATTGGGTATTCTTTTGGTCAAAAGGAACGAAGTGGTTGATTTTGATACACATGATTTTTTTTGTGAGTTGAGATTTAGGATTCCAAGAACAAATATAGTTCCATTCCAAAATTCTAAGAATTCAATGGGAGATAATCTGCCTTATAAGACAAAGGTAATGGATTCTAGTTTTTTACGTGATGAGCATGTGGATCCACTAGAGTCACAAAACCTAGTCTAAAGAACTTGGAAAAATCAGCAAAATTCGGACCCCATTCGCTAGCCCAAAAAGTGAGAAGGCAGTCCCAACAAGTCAGGCTAGATGTAGGGATCACAGCCTGAAGCTCAAACCTTTGTGCTAGTGAAAATTAAAGTGGGTCAAGGAGTCTGAAGAATGGAGTGACCCCGCAAGCTTCCAAAGAGGTATGATGATTATTTGTGTTATAGTGCAAGACCCAATGGCCCAAAACTTGAAGATGTTAACTCCTTTACTAACCTGTATTAAAAGTGAACCTTAGGTACACAATATCCTATAGCAAATTATGTCACATCAAAGAGCTTTTCTGTTCCTCATGAAAATGTTTTAGCTACTATAACAAAAGGGGATGGGCTAAAATTTTTTCAAGAAGCTGTAAAACATCCCCAATGGAATTAGGCTACAGCCGAAGAAATTAAAGCCTTAAAGAAGAATGAAACATGGTCAGTAGAAGACCTACCTCCTCTTTAAAAGCCCATTAGTTCTACATGGGTCTACTGGGTCAAGTAAAATGCTGATGGGTTGTTTAGCGATACAAAGCACGATTGGTGATTCATAGGGATCATCAGGTTGAAGGATTCAACCGCAATGAGACTTTTGCCCTAGTAGCAAGCTAACTAGTGCGAAGATATTCTCATCCATTGTAGTAGTGAAAGGTTAAGAACTACACAAATGAATCTAAATAATGGCTTTCTACATGGAGATTTGGGGAAAGATCTTTTTATAAAAATGCCTCCTGAGTTTAATTCTAATGATCTTAACAAAGTACGAAGGTTGAAGAAATCCTTATAAGGTCTTTGTCAAGCCCTACGGCAGTGGTTTGCCATGTTATCTTCAAACTATGTGAGTATGGATCTATTAGGTGCTACACATATTATTCATTGTTTATTTCTTACAAAAATGACATGTTTATGGCATTACTAGTCTATGTGGTGGACACAGTGCTTGTTAGCAATGATGCCTATGCTTCTACAGTCTTCAAGGACTATCTTAACACCTACTTCAGTATTAATGATTTAGGACCTTTTACATACTTCCTCCGCATTGAAGTGGCATAGGGATTAGAAGAGATGTTCCTATGCCAATGAAAATATACATTGGAGATAATTGATGAATGTGGGCTTTTAGGGGCAAAACCGATCAAATTTCCTATTGCAAAAATCACAAGTTGGTGTTAGCTACAAAAAGAGTTCTAGATGATGCTACATGGTACCGTAGATTGGTAGGCAAACTTATCTATCTCACCATTAGCAGAACTAAATTAACTTATGCGGTACACATCCCGTCACAATTTATGCAATCATCGAAGGAAGATCATGTGGAGAGAGTTCTGCATTATCTTAAGGACACTGCAAGCATCTTTCTCCATGCCAATAAGTTCCGTCAGTTATATGGGTTCTGTGACTCTGATTAGGGAGCACGTTCGCTTCTAAGAAGATCAGTCACTAGTTATTTTATGACGCTTGGGGGTTCATCTATTTTCATGGAGACCAAAGAAGCAAGCAACCGTATCTAGGTCTTTAGCTAAAGCAGAGTACATGGCCATGGCAGTGGCTAATAGCAAGCTTATTTAGGCATGCACGTTTCGGCCTCATTGGGAGTGTTTCCAATTGATAAAATTATTTTGTGATAGTCAGGCTACTTTACACATAGCAAGGGATCCAATGATAGGACTAAACACATTGAAATTGACTATCATTTTGTTCAAGAAAAGCTCGTCTTAGGTCTCATTACATTTGTTCATGTCAGCTCTCAGTATCAACCAGTAGATATTCTCACTAAGGCACTTAGATGGAGATAATTTCAGTATTAGAAGGGCAAGTTGGGCATGGAAAATTTACATGTTCTAACTTGAGGGGGAAGGTTATGGACACTAGATATTATTTGCTATATCATTAGATCTTATTTTAAATTTTATTTTGTTGAGCTTTGTATTTGTCTTGTAGTTGGAGTCATGTTTCTTTCTCTCTAAGAACGACACGGCTAGGGTAGTGATGGTAGGGCTAGCTATGTTCCTTATGTGTATACAATTCCTTGTATTCATTAAAGAGAAATGAAGCAATATGCAAAACTTATGGCACACAATTAAGCCAAGAGCTTCCCAATATTTCCAACACATTTACTTTTCTATATTGGATGATCAGCATTGCATTTGTTTGCTCCCGTCAAGTACATAGGCACCGACGATGGGATGAGAAACGATAGAAGTATAAGAGTATTGTTACAGAGGTACCCGAAATGATGTGCATATCCAAGTAGAGAAGGAAGAGAGGGGGGAAAATTGAGAGGAGACAGAAAAATTAAGAAATTAAGAGTAGGAAAAGAGAAGGGTTGCCTTGATGAGAAATCAAGCTCCTCTGTATGCTACAAGTGAACATTACTTGAGACTAACATGCACAAAAATGTGCTGCAGGAAGAGTGTGGCAAGCACCTATAAGTTTTATTTGCAAAAGGCTTGCTTTTTCTTTTTTTTTAAAATCTTGTACTCTTTAATTTGGGACGGTGGAGATCATCAAGAGTTAGGGTAGTGTTTAGTTTCTAAAGCAAAAAGAAAAATACGGAGTAACTGAAGCGGGTTACTCCCACTAACATTGAAGGGTGTACCTAAATATTTTTTATATTAATGTAACAGTTGAGATGCCTAATGAGCTTCTCCCTATTGAGGAAAGTTTAATAAACAATGTAACAAAGAGAACACAAAAACACATGGGCTAAGGAAAAGCAAACCACCGGACACAAAATCACATAGGCTAAGGAATAACAAACTCGTATAATATTGCACTATTGGCAGAAGGAAGGCTCCTTAACCTCACCAACTCATGTAAACTTACGAAATTAAGATTTATTATCGTCTACATCAAAGAGCATACTAAGAAAATAGGAATATTTGTACTAAATTATTCATAGTGTCACATGTCCCTCGAGAAGTGGTTGGAAATCCATCAATTAAAAGGCTACTTCTCATTAACAGCACCTGGTTTAGATGTGATGATAACAATTCTCCGATGGGAAAGACCAAATCTCCACCCCCATCACGACAATTCTCTACTTCTGCATACCCTCTCAACTTAAGGAGATAGAGGATGATTGGACAACGTGTTAAACAACCCCTTTTTCAAGTTTCCTTTTCTTTGTTTACTTTTGGTTTTTTTTTTTTGGCACGCAAGCCAAACCATTCCATTGAGCTCCCCATCTTGGAGGCCCAATGGACCAACAGTCACTGAAAGCAAGCAAAGGGGTGAACAAAGCCGATGCAGAAGCCCTAGCCTCTTTACTTCAACAACAACAACAACAACTCCCAGTGTGAGTCCCGCTTTCGCGGGGTCTGGGGAGATCTAACTGTAGGCAACCTTACCCCTACCGGTATTTCTACCTATAGAGAGGTTGATTCCTTAAGACCCACAAAACAAATTTTTTCTTTGAAAAAAGTTTATGGCGAAAACGAATGCAAACCAAAACCAGGGAGGAGAAAATGAGGCGGAGAGCAAAATAAACAAGGAGAGCCTCTTTACTTCCCACTTCCTTAAACAAGTGTAAAGTTGGCTCCCTAAACCCAAGTGTAAGAAGCATGGTACCATAAGTAATGGAGGACTGAACAATAATCCTTGGATTACCAAGCTTAGTACTCTAGAAAAGTGCTACACACATATGTAAGTACCTTAATTCATAATCTGTTGAATTTTTACAACAAATTGACGGATTTTTTAAATTTTGATAAATTTTTATGATGCGATGACAAATTTTTGTGTTTTGATTAATTTTACAACAATATTGATTGACTAATTCATGTGCATATATATACGTTTTCTATAGCAACTGAAAGCATAATTTTGCAGTCACACTTTTTCGCTTATACTTCAAACAAAATTATGTAGGAACATAAGTGTGGCAAATACTTAAAATAAACATATATATATTTCTTGCTTTGGTTTAAATTTTTTTTTATGAACGTAAGTATTTGTTGATTAATGTTAAAAGTTAACAAATAGAGTACCAAGTATATTAAATAATTTATATATGAATTTGTAGCAAGTTGGTAGATTTTAAATAATATAGATAAATTTTCAAAAACATATGTATGCTTGCCAACATCGATCTTCTTTATCCAAATATTTATTATCCGTATATTCATCCTTTATTTTTCAACATAAACTTGGACTAAGCTTCTGTTGCTTAAGTATGCATAAATTTATCAATAGATAGAAATATCTGTCAACAATAATCAACATATTCATTACTAAAGTTCATATCATAATAAAAAATTGCGCATTAAATATGAAAATTTCTAAATACGTTAAAACAGGAAAAAGGCATAGGTAAAATTAATAAATTCATTGAAAAATCATAGGAACTAAACATATTTATCTTAATATAAGATAGATTCATCAAGGACTAGTAAATATCTATTAGAAATAATTGATGCATTCATCACTAGAATTTATATCTTTATCAGGAATAATAGCATATTCGTTAGTGAAATTAGCATATTCATTAAAAAAATGCATATTTAATGTGGAATTGTCCAAATAAATCAAAACAAACAAATCTTCATTGGTTAAATTACTAAACTTATAAAAGTTTCCTAAGAATTAAACTTATTTATGTTAATGTAAGATAATTCAATATGGCGAGTAATTATTCATCAACAATATTAATCACTAAAGTTTAATATCAATCAAAGAAATATGCATTCAACAAAAAATAGTTGACAGTAACAATAAAAATATAAAAACCAAGAGATTTTAAAATTATACAAGTCAATTAAACATAAAAATATTCTAGAAAATGATATATACAACATTAGATACTCTCAATACATCTGACCATGCCATATTCATCATCAAAATTACAAATTTTGAACTAAATGTTAGAAGTTAGACGATGAATATTGAACAAGAGAGATAAACACGAAAAATACCAAATTAAATATGTCTTTGTAATTATAATTTGTTGTCAGTTAGAAATGGATAATACTAACTTATGTTAGCAAGAATGTGACATTCACCGATATATGACATAGATACATCAAAGGACAAAAAAGCATACAAGAGAGATTCGTCATCATAAATAAGATAATTCATCATGGTATAAGCATATATACATAAAAAGTTGCAAGATATACATTACATATTCATTAAGAAAATTTGATAGCCAATATATTATGTTCATTGTCTTTGGAGCTCAAAAATTTTTATCAGTAGGTTCATGATCTTCATTTGATACAAAAAGCATACATTCTCCAAATAAGATGCTATATTTAATAGCAAACAGTTCAAATTCATTCATAGACACATACTCATCAACATAAAACACAACTTATCTACAATAGATCGAATTCATCGATGTAGGATATGTCAGACTTGAATACTGGGTGCATAATCTACAAATTTTTTTCCCTCTAGCCTTTAGCA
>NCQV01063404.1:6180-17122 GCA_002740545.1 Lophocereus schottii
AGGTGAGCTATATTTTTCTAGGATTTTTTCCACATCTTCTAGAAGGCTTCTATAAGGTTCTATACCTCTAATGGCGGATGCACCACTTAGAAAATCTTCCTTGGTGTGTGTAGAGTCACTCCATGCTAAGTGATCTCAAAGGTAACTGTTGTATCTTCCTAAATTAAGGCCAAATTTCAGATTGCTTCAAAACTGAAAATTTGTGCATACTCCATATATTTAGGCCATTTCTCCCAAAATTTGAAAACCAATGCCAAATTCTAGTTTATGGGCTGAAATAGACATATTGAGAAATCAGAAAAACTTGGGCTTCGTTAGGTAGGATATTAACTTGACCCAAATTCAGCAAATTTCTCAATAAAAACCAGCACTCCTTGAGTTAGGATTTAGGGAATTAAAATACAACCTAACTTGGGGATTTATTGCATAATCCTAAATTTAACTCCCTAAGCTTCCCAATGAAGCATAGATCGTATCAATTGGACATCAATTGGGTGTTGAGAAGCTAAGTCAAAACCGAGTGAAATGATGGAGCGGTGACCATCTTGACCAATGAAAGTTGCTTGGACTTTGGCGTGGATGAGGGTATAGCCAAGAGTTGGTTTGGGATTTGGTATGCATCACATATCAATATTTTCCCTCATGTCTACAATATCGAGTAGCATCATTCAAAAATTGTACTGTAGTGAGAATAAGCTTGTGATTCTCCTCAATAGGAAAATCAGCTGGTTTTGGCCCTAACAAGCCATACTCATCGATGATTTCTCAGGCATACTTGCATTGACATAAAACACATGCCCTTTGATCCTTGAGCTACTTCAATGCCCAGAAAGTATTTTGAAGATCCAAGATCCTTGATAATGAAACATACATCAAGGTCAGCCTTAAACTCTTTAGAAGCTTGAGTATCATTGCTAGCAAGCACAATATCATCTATGTACATTGGAAGTGCCATAAACACATTGCCATTGCAACAAATGAACAAAGAGTAGTTTGCATAGGATCGAATGGAGCCATGTGGACACAACTTGGAAGTAAGCATGGCAAACCATTGCCCTGGAGTATGATGAAGCCCATATAATAATCTTTTTAAGTGGCACACTTTGTTGCAATCGTTAAAGGAGAAGCTAGGGGGCATTTTCATATATACTTCTTCCTCCAAGTCTCCCTGTAGGAATGCAATATTCATGCCCATTTGGTGCAATTCCCATTCCGTAGCAACAGTAATGGACAAAAAACATCCCACACTTATCATTTTGGCCACAAGTGCAAAAGTTTTGTTATAGTCTAAATCTTCAACTTGATAGTTTCCTTGAATCACCAAACAACCCTTGTACCACTGAATGCTCCCATCTGAATTATATCTAACTCTGTAAATCCATTTGTAGCTAATGGGTTTCTGGTGGTAGGTCTTCAAGTACCAAAGTCTTCTTTGTTTCTAAAGCTCGAATTTCTTTGGCTATTGCTTTTTGCTAATGAGGGGTTTGAACTACTTCTTGAAAATGCTTTGGCTGAGCAACCTTCGTTACAGTAGCTAGGAGATTTTGATGAGAAGCAAAAGGCTTTGCACATGTGACATAGTTTGCTAAAGGATAATACGTACCTGAGGAGTTCTGCTAAAGCATGGTGGTAAGCAAGGAAGTGTCATTAGAGTCATTGGCACTGGCACTGTAGCACACATAGTCTTCAAGGTGGGCTGGACGCTTCTTGGTGCGGCCAGTTTTGCATGTTTTATGGCCTAAGTCTGGCTTAGTAGTGTGAGGCATCCCTTGGTTTTCTTTAGGTGGGCTTGCAGCCACATGAGTTGGGCCTATTTCTTCTTGGATTGGCATTATAGCTCCATCCTCTGGAGTATGCCTAGGAGCAAACAAGGCCTGGTCAGCTTCGACACTCCACCTTCCATTAGATTAAGTGCTTTCCACCAAGGGCCTTGTCTCCAATATATGGGCCAAGCCTATGCCTTCAGGAGTGAGCTGCAACTCCTCTTCCTCATCAAAGATATTTATAGATGCTTCCATTTGTTGGAGACTCTTGTATCTCCTCAGCTTTCTAAACTGGAAATATATTTTCATAAAACATAGCATCCCCACTCACAAAAAATTCACGTGTCTTCAAATTATATGCGTTTGCCCACTTTGACTAAAAAAAGACACCTTCTACTTTGAGATGCAAATTTGTCCCTACTCCTCATCATGTTTTGTGTAAAGCTAATGTACCAAAAACCCGTATATGATCATATGAGGGCTCTTGGTGGAAAAACAACTCATATTGGGTCTTGCCCTTTAGCAACTCACTTGGTGTTCACCCTATCAAATGAGTCGTAGCAAGCGTACATTCCCTCAAAAATTTGATCGGCAAGTTCGCTTGAAAATGGCGAGCTTGAACCACATCCAAAATATGCCAATGTTTTTGCTCCACTCTACCATTTTATTGGGGTATATCAATGCAACTAATTTGCCATAAAATGCCATGTTCTTGGTCAAAAGTTTGCATTGGTCCAGAGGTAAACTCGGATTCATTGTCACTTTTTATAATCTTGATGCTTCTATTAAATTGGGCTTTAACCATTGCAATAAATACCTTAAATAGATAGCATATCTCACTCTTATCCTTCATAAGATATACCAGAGTTTCCCAACTTGCATCATCGACAATGGTAAAAAAATAATGTGCACTACAAGAAGATTTTACTCTACATATCACAATGCATAAGCTCAAACAAATACTCAGCTTTATCATGACTTTTAGAAAATTCATGAGTTTAATTTGCATGAAAAAAAGTTTCACACACATTATTCCTTTCTTTATCAAAATTAACCCCTAAACTACTAGGAAGAAGAGATAAGACTTCACTTGATGGATGTCCTGGCTGCTGTGCCATAAATTGTTAAAGTTGCCTGCATTTACTTGATTTCATGCTAATGACCCTTCTTTGTAATAGTAGACTCCTCGTTGTTGCTCACCCACTCCAATCAGAGTCCTCGAAGTATGGTCCTCTAGCACGCAGAAATCATCAAAAAATATCACGGTACAATTCGAATCCCTACCTTGCTTAGCAATAGAAATAAGGTTGTATCTTAAGGATGGCACATGTAGAACTTCATTCAACTTCAGTTTCTTCCCTAGCATTATGGTCCCTTATTTGTTAGCCAAAGTTTGGATTCTATTTGGCGACCCTATCAAAACAAGCTGAATGTTTTTGGTTTCTTGGACCATCTTTAAGTCTCGTATCATGTGGCATGATCTCCCACTATCAAGCATCCAAGGGATTTTACCTGAAAGCTTCTTAAAGTTGGCCTTTGGCGTGTAGATGAGGCTAAGTAGCCATTGCACCTATTCTGTCATCAGTCCTAGACTTTTGACATGATTTCTCTGAGTCGTATCACTTGCACATGTTGAATTCTCTTATTGTTCCTGAGTAGCGTTTGTCGTCTCACACCCTACGCCCCCTCCTCCAGTGCTAGTTCCACGTCCTCTTCGACTGGCCCTGCCTCCACGGTCTCTACAGCATCGACCTCTGCTGCCTCAACTCGTGGATAGCCTATGATTTCATGGCAACTTTCTTCATCATGTCCATACTGTCCGCAATGCTTTCAAGTAGGTTTCCCTTTGATTGTTAGCTATTGCTCACCAAGAAAAGCCACCATACCTTCATTACAATGACATCTTCTAAATCTAATCATGATATTTTTGTGATTTCCCTCTTGTTGAATCTTGTTGAAGATCGTACCAAATGAAGGTAATTGGTCAAGCGTTGGAACTTGACGTCAAATATTTGAGAAAGATTCGTCACTCAAAGCCATTAAGAATTGATGGATTTTTTCTTCATCCATAATCTTCACAAGTTTATCTCTAATTCAACACTCACACTTTCTATTAGTGCAATGTGGTATCTTGACATAATTTTTCCAAATCGCTCCACATCCCCATTAATTTTGAGTAGAACTCAACAACCTCAAGTCCACCTTGCTTGCATGAAGCAAGGTCAGTCTTTAATTAGTGTATTTTTGGGGGCGTTAGCTACAATGTACTGCTTGTTAGATTCTCCTGCATTGCTTGTGTCGTTTTAGCACAAGTGATGCTAGTATGGAATTAAGGATCAATAACATTCATAATCCATGAACAAGTCATTGAATTAACCATCTCCCAATATAGTTCGTTTGGATCATCTACTTCTTTCGACTTTGGTCTTGTTAGGGTTCCATCGATAATCTCTAGTTTATTCTTTGCCCTTAAAGCAGTTCATATGATCTTTTGCCATAAACCATACTTTTTTTCGTTGAATATCAAGTTGTGATAGCAATTCATGGCCCCCTAGATGGATGCAACAATATGGTGAATGATTTTTGAACACAAATTTCTTTCCCTCACTCATCGCTCTGATACCATGAAAAACTAGGTAAGAGTTTTAATAAGAGGCCGGTCCCACTTGTACTGTGCCCTTGATGATTCTATTCGCTTGTTCTACTTACAAAAACGTAGAAGCAAACATGTATACGCAAACTTCATGCAAACCCTAAAGGTGCCATAGCTTGAGAGACAAGTGAAGCTTTACAAAGGAAATATTAACAAAATAGGCATCCTAATAAAATACTTTAGTTAGGCCCTGTTCTCTTTGTGGTTTAATGGATCCAACCTACTCCTTCTCACTCCCACTCACTTCTTCCCCACTTTCCCACATCTTCTTACACTTTAAAAAAATACCATTCCTTCCCACTCTCACCCACTTGCACCCGCTCCTTCTCACTCCTACATATAATTATTTTTTTTCACACTGTGAAAACTTTTATAATTTATGTAATTGTGCGTATGAATAGTCTAATAATAATATGAAAAGTTTTATTTATTTTTCGGATGTTATGAAAATATTTGGTAATCGTGCCGAAAATTGTAGATGACGTAATTTTTGTTTTATATATATATATAGATAAAGAAGAAATAATTTTTTTTTCTGCTTTGTTAAGCAAATGTTAGTTTTTTGTGACTGGTAAATATTTTGGATTTAATTCTGCATATGAAAGAGATGCTTTTTTTTTTTTTGTGTTCGTTACGAAATATTTGTTATAGGTCATCAAAGCGTGGATGATTGTTGCTGTCTGTGTAATAGATTTATTTTTCGTTCATCGTAATTTGGGGCCAAACTTACAGATGTTTTTCCCCGCATAATGAAAGAATGTGTAAATTTTTTTTGCGTTGTTTGTAATTCGTGACACGAAGTACAGATGTATTGTACGTGCATTTTGAGCGGATATTTTTTCTGTGTGCATTAGTAACAAAATATTGGAAGTTCTTCAAACAAATTACAGATGATTATTTTTTGTGTGCTAAGGGCCTGTTCTTTTCATTGGGAAATATGGGTTGGTAAATGGGTAACGTTGATTGAGATTTGTAAAAATGGATTAAAGTTGGTTGAAGTGAGCATTTTTTTTGTTGAAGTGGATTGAAGTAGGTTGAAGTGAATATTTTTTATTGAAGAGAGTTGAAGTGGATTGAAGTTTGTTGAATTTGGTTGAATTTTTTTTGTATGATGGGTAGAAGTTGTTTAAAATAGTGAAAAATGGGTTGAAATTAGTTGAAATGGATTGAAAATTATTGAAGTTGGTATTTTTTTTATTAAAGTTCGTAAAGTAGGTTGATGTGGGTTGAAGTGGGTTAAGGTTGGTAAATTTGGATTTACCAACGAAAAGAACAAGGCCTGAACATATACGTATTTTTTTCGATGTTCATATTTGGTTAATATATGAAAAAATATCCGTAATTTGTTTTATGAATAACGAAAATTATAATTTTTTTGGGGAACAACGGCTACGAAATAATATTTCGTACTTGAGTCAACACAGAAAAATATTTTTTTTAGTCTAAAATTTTTTTTATCATCGGTAATTACTATCACAAATAAAAGATTACATTAAAAAAACAAAAGACCTGACTTACATCAACTCTCCTACTTCATCCAACTCCTTCTCACTTCTTCCCACACTTAAAAATAAATACCACTCATACCTACTCTCACCCAATCTTTCCTCCCTTTTTCATTCTCATCCATCCCACACCTATAATTTCTCAACAAAAAGAACAGGGCCTTAATAGAAGAGAAGTCAAGAACATTCTGTCTTTTTGTATGCAACACTTGATTACATAACTAAGGAGAAACAGAAAGACCGGAAGGCCATGCAAAGAGTAAGGTGCGATTATTTACTCTTCCAATAGCATAAAGCAGTCTTTTGAGATGTTAAGACATGTTCACACTCCAATTCTAAAACCTTGTTCGAACTTTCAATTCCAGTTTCCAAGAGGGACTTTCCTTTTGCTGTTAAAGAAGGCTTGAAATCAGCTATGTGGAAAAAAAAAAAAAAATCACTTTCATGTGCAATTTGAAGTCGTGGCCGTCACCATGCTAGGTAGCTTAAGGGTCTGTTTTTTTCACTGTTAAATGCATATTTGTCAATTCTATTCAACCCTTTCCTAGTTTTTCCAACTCTTACTATGCCTTTTCAATTATTTCAAACAAAGAAAAAAAACTCAATCATACCTAACTTTTACCAATCTTTCTCAAACTTTCCTGTACTCCTTCCCCACTCGTTCTCATTCAATCTAAATATTTTTCAACTCTAACAAACTTATCATAATTTTTATGAACTGTTTTCAATTTTTCCCAATTCTTCTAAAAAGATACTAATTCTTCTAATTTTTCCCAATCATTTTTATTCTTTTCTAACCCCGCCATTTCCTCAACTCTACTTACCAATTAAAAAACAGGCCATAAATGGTTGAATTTTAGAAGTTATTACCAATTATCTTTATTTTATGCATGCATTGATAATTGTGTTTCCCTTCACAACATGAGTCAACCAGGCATCTAGTTGTCAATGCACATGCTGTAAATGTTCAAGATACGTGTTAGACGGTGTTTTAGAAATCTGAAATTGCTAGAGCTTGATACCCTTAAACTATGTATTATAGGCGACATTGCATACGGTGGCTTTTTGAGCCATTGCACAAGATGAACTGGTTTCACTCATTGGATAATTAAATTGCTTTTTGAGCTCTTAAGATATGAATTTGAATAACTCAACATAGTTTGAAGGCCTGAATTTCATATTCGATGTTTACATTCTACACGTAATGAAATTACATTTGTCACTCTAAATATCCACAAAGAAAAAACTAATGAAAGAATCATTCAAAATTATTCCATGTGGAATAACTTGACAAACCCAAGAAAATCAATCTTCTCATCTCCATCATCATCAAACACCCCAATCATCCTCCTACATGCCTTCAACTCTTCTCCTTGCCTCAACTGAAGAGCAAGAAGCACTCTCTGCAATTCCTTTGCATCAATGAACCCATCATTGTCCTGATCAAACACTTTAAAAGCTTCTTCCATCTCTTCCACTCTAACCTCCTCCTCAAAAACCCCAGAAAGCTCGGCACACCCCCATCTCTTTTGCACATCATCCCCTTCTAAAACACCATCTTTGGCCATTCCCAATCTTTTCATCACCGTGTTAATATCCTTCCCTAACAAAAAGCACTCATCTTTGGTCTCCTCGGCGAGGGGAGTCCTCTGTTTCTTGCCCTGCTCTTCAGGGCCTATACTTTTGGGCTCAAACTTGACCTCAGAATCTTCAGAAAATAGGAACAAGCACCTTAAAAGGGCCCAATAACTAAGAAGGGAACATGATATCATGTTAAATAACAATTGGAAAGTGTTAAGTGAAGACAGATAGACCAAAATCGATGTGATGATCGAGGTTTCGGATGAGTTCTCCATTGTCAACAGATTAACTGCTGAAAGAGATGATGCAATAGTGAATTAAGAAGGGTTGGATGAAGAGGAAGAAGAAAGATGAGGGGTGTTTATAGGGAGAAAGAGAAGGTGGGTTTTGAAAGAATCAGAAAAGGGTTAAAGTAGGAAGAAGGAAGGTTCACAGGAGGTGCCATGGAAGGTGGAAAGAAGTTTTGGAGGAAATCAATGTTTTTGTTGGACTTGGTTTGGTTTAAATTTTTGGTCAGCAGTTTCATATGTTCGTTCCAGGATTCTGACAGGGCCATTTTGTCGAAGTGGGCTGAGTCAAAGAAATTGTGGTCTTGGCGTGGTAGGCACAAGTCTTGTATACTTTAACCTTGTGTCATTGTCTATGTGCCTTGATGTTTTTCCTTTGGATTCTTATTCTTCGTGTTTTGTCAAATCATCAGCCGCGAATTGTCCTATGTGATCCAACATTGAATGGTGCATTATTACAGTGTATTTTACGCATTTTTGTTTGATTTTTTTTTTTTTCCTGAGAGGAAAAGATCTGTAGGCAAATAGGAGTTTGGGGCATGGCAGTGTAGCACTGTATTCAATTAATTATTCTGTCCACGTCAATTCACTAATATTTTCACAATAATATGTCTCTATATCTCTTGTGTTGCTAACTTGCTATTAATAATTTTAAAAAATAACATTCCTATCCTACTATTTAATTAGGAGGATATGACTTAAAATTTTCATTGCCATCCAATTTTTGAACTTTTTGCAAGTTACTAATTACCTCTTAACTTTCTTCTTTGTTTTCATTTTTAATCATCTGTACAAAAAAAAAAAAAAACTAGACAAGTAGTGAGTCGAAATCATAATTATAACTAGTGATTTTTTTGAGTATGGATTATTGACAATAACTATACTCAAAGTTTAGGACATTTAAGTTTTTTTCATAAGTTGTCCCAAGCTTAAGATTGTCCAAATCCAATTTTTTGTTTCGTTAAATAACCTAAAAACTAGATAATGTAACTTATAGAAAGTGTTTGTGTTCCAATAATCCACAAGCTTCAGTGATCTTGAGACAAATCGTATTCCCATCTTTCATACCTATGTCTATCTTAAAAAGACGTCAAAAAATATACTTATTGATCAGTGAACTTCTCTAATTATAAGGAAAAAAAATTCTTAACATCTTTAGAAAAAAATTGATTAAAAAGGCATTTCAAATTTTCAAAACAATGTAGATGCCACCTAAGATAACTAATGTAATTTTTTAAAGTTTTCACCAAAAATTTGAGTTTAAAATTCATCTGCATCAATTTTTCTCCTCCGTTTGCACCCTAAAAAACTATTTAAGATAATGCGCCTTATCTGATTAAAAATAAATATATTTAATCAATAATGGTTAGTCTTTTTCTCAAAAAAAAATTGTATAAGGGATTAACCTTTTTTACTATACAAGTTGTAAACACTTTTAGGGTTGGTTTGGTCCTTAAAAAATTTGGTGGAAAGAAAAGTTAAAGGGAAAAAAATATGAAGGAAAAAAAGTAGGAAGAAAATGAGTTTTTTTTCTCTTGCTTGGATCAAGGAAAAAATACAAGAATTTGGATAAGAAATTTGAATGTTGATGAAATACTTAAATCATTTTGATGTCATCTAAACAATACATGGTTAGAGAAGGTTGGAAATTTTCCTCAAACTTTCCTCACAATTTTATGAGGCAAATTTTGTCACTTGTTTCTAACAATTTTTCCACCAAACTTTCCTTCATATTTTTTTACTTTGTAATTTTCTCTAAACCAAATACAAGAAAAAAAATAATTTTCCTAAATTTTTTTCTTTCCATCAAACTTTTCAAGGCCCAAATAGAGCCTTAATGGTAGTGCATTTACAAATGCAGTGTTATTCACAATAACAACTTTAGAAACTCATGAAAATCAATCTTGCCATCCCTATTATCATCAAATACCCTAATCATATTTCTACATGCCTTCAACTCTGCCCCTTGCCTTAACCCTAGGGCAAGGAGCACTCTTTGCAACTCTTTTGCATCAATGAACCCATCTTCATCTTGATCAAACACATCAAATGCTTCTGTCACCTCTTCCATCCTCACTTCCTCTTCAAACACCCAAGAAATCTCATCACACCCCATGTCTTTTGCACCTATTCCCCTCTTAGCAGCCCATGCTTTTCAATTCTGATTCCTTTCATCACCATGTTTATCTCCTTCCCTGACAAAGAGCAATCATCATCATCAATCCCCTCCTCGAAGCGACCCATCTTCTTTTTGCCCATATCTTCAAAATTGCAGTATTTTGGTTCAGATTGCACCTTAGAATCTCTACCGAAGATAAATGAAGCCCCCCGTGTGGAGCAATAACTAAGGAGAAAATTTAATGTCATGTTGTACAAGAAGTAAAAAATTTTAAGGGGAAATAGATTGACTAAATTCAAAGAGGCCTTGTTGGATGTGTTCTCCATTTCTTATGCTAACTTTGATGTCTACCTTGAAACAACAACACCAATCAATGTGGGTTCTACCCTAACAAGATCTGTAAGATTTAGACACAAACAATTTTACTTTTGCAAGTACGAAGACTCATTATAAGAGATTAATGTTTAGCTTTCGATCTCTCCAAGGCATACATGAGGGATTACTAAAGGGATGAAACGGAGTTGAGTGTGGAGAGGCAAATATGGGGGTTATATAACAAATATAAGGAGGAAAGAGGTTTCAAAGGGAAATGAAAAGGGTAGACACAGGGAGGGGGCAAGGAAGGTTAGTTCATGGCGGATGCCAAGAAAGTTGGAAAGAAGATTTGGAGGATGCGTAATTAATTGGTGAAGCTTTTCAATAGGTAAGCTTGGGGTATGGGGAGGAATTTTCGTATGTTAAGCAAGTCAAAGAATTCGGTCTTGGTTGTTGCCGTTACACATGTACCAATCTTTTGTCGTTGTCTATTTTCTTGATGTTTCTGCAGCTTTTCTTTCGTCCTTTTTTTTTTTTTCTTTTCTCTACGACTGTCGTTTTTTTATTTTTTTTATTTTTTTAATTTATTGGCATCGTTACCTTGCTTACCGAATTTGGGGTTTCTTCTGTTACAATTGCGTAATCACATCACATCATATCGTATAGTAATAATTAGAATTTTCAAATTCATGTAATGCAGGGTAATCTTATACAGTCTA
>NCQV01063412.1:3906-23754 GCA_002740545.1 Lophocereus schottii
TGCAGTTTTTGAGCTACTACATATTCATGCTCACCTTTACGAGTTCGACAAAGTGAAGCTTATTTATTATGATCTCTGGTTGGACCATTTCCACAGAGAATACTTGGTGTATTTTGCATATGGCAAGCCAATGGTCCCTGAAAAAGAGAAACTTGAGCCAAAGAAAAGAAGCCTTGTTCACATTTCCTGTCAAGAGCAAATGGCAAACTTGAATGTCCCAACTAAGGGTGAACTCACTGCTTTCTTATCCTTTCGATTGAGTCATTTTGTCTTAGCTCATGGTAAGGGGGTTATAAGACTAGAAACATTTGTAATGGCTGCGTTAATGGCTTCTATGCAATGAATTTCTTTGGTTCCAATAGTTCTTGGTTACATATATCATGGTTTGGGGGAGGCAGCAAGTCATCTAGACCATCCTGGTAAAGCTAAGGCAATTTTTCCCACCATTATGTAATAGGTTGGTTAGCAGAGTTATTTCCTTATTTATATTGTTGTCGCCCGAATAGTGACTGTTGTAGGTGATGTTCCCACCCTTGTTTATTATGCTAGATTGATTGGTAGCAAATTTCCTTGCCCTAAGGTAGACACATTTTCAGGGGTGGGCGATATGTTTCTCTTAGAGCTAGCGCTTATCATGAGGACTCTCGTAATGACCGAGAAGTGATTGACATGGGGTTACCGAATGAGGATTTTAAATCTCTTTTGTACATTAGATCCTTAGTACTTCCTGTACATGTTGGAGTTTAATTGCTTTTGAAGCCCTATTACCCCCAACCAATTTGCTAGCTAATTTAGATTCGATCAAGGAATTCCATCTAATCACTTAAGCTTTATCAGAGCCCTCCGATACGAATGAATATAATGGATCTTGCATAAGCCCATGCTGATCTTCAAAGGTGAGATACAGGGGCCAAGTTCTATGTTCCCTCTTCCTATTATGAAGAAGTTTGTTCTTAGGGTTACTATAGTTGGTGGACTGAAATCAGCACTCCTTATCTAAGTCAGTTAGTCGAAATGATTCACCATACTATAACGAATAAGAAAGAGCTTTTAAGTGAAAATATTTACATTATGGATCACCTATGCCCTCTCTGTGAGTTTGTTATTGAAGCTGTTGAAATTTCGGGGGTTATAGGCCACAGTTGTGTAAAGGAGAGACCTTTGGTATCATCTTTTGAAAAAGGAAAAACCAAGGCTTCTAGGGGCAATAAAACTACCGAAAATGAAGAGTAAAAGAACCCCTGACGATCAATCACCTACCATGAAAAACTCTCATGATCAGTCACCATTGAGGTAAACTGCAAGAGGGCTCATTATGATCGACGCAATCATTTGATGATTCTAATATGGGAGATGGCACAAGATTTAAAGATTTACCTATTGCGTACTTAGATACTTTTACTGAATAGGGAACTTTGAATCAACAAGATGCCCCCTTAGAAAAATGGAAGTACTCCTATGTGGAGCTCATCTTGCTTAGCAGAATACCTAAATGCAGTAGTGACTGCTATCATTCCTATGCATGGCACTCTTGATGACTTAGTTGAAGCCACACCTATTTGAAGCATTCTTACTTCCTCAGCGAGCCTTTTTTGCAACTTAAAGGAAGATTGGGTCCGAGAGAGCATTCTTAAAGAGTAGAGGTGATCATTGATATTATTTCTAATCATGGCTCTCCTAGGGACTTCCTGCCTAGCAAAGCACATGTTTCTCGATCCTTGAGTGAACTTCGCTCCATGATTAATATCTATAAGCTCAGTACAACAGAGATTTGCTGCCTTTCATCCAAGATAGAGGAGACATTTGGCATAGTTGAGACTGTTGTAAAGATCGAAGAACTAGTAGATGTTGATCGAGTTAAAGCTTTGTCTGGCAAAGATCTCATTTGTTCTTTTGAAACTGCTCATAGTAAAGGTCAGCTTAATAACCTGTCTGGCGAAACTTGAAAATTTAAGATTAAGGAGCACGAGATTTTGAGGGAGGAGGAGCGGATTCACAAAATGCGAGAGGATCAAACCTTCTAGTAGCAAAGTTTAATTGAGGCAAAGAGTAAGCTAATATCGTCTTTAGATTTAAAGGAAAGGGATGCAAAATAGGTAAAAGTGGACTTGGTTAAAGTTGGATTTTCCAAAGTGGAACATTTGGAGAAGGAGAAGGACCATCTCAATATTTTGATTGGCCCTGTAATCTCCTTTAAAAATGCTCAGTTTGTTTTTTTTTTGGTTTTGCTTAACTCTTTTGCATTTATATCTCTAGCCTTTAGTCCATTTTTGTAATGTACTATTTATATTATTGTAATAAAGTTCAAACATCTCTTCCTTTTTCTCTTATCCTCCCTCCCCCTTTTCTTCTTTCTTTCTCTCTCTCTCTCTCTGTCTTTCTTTTTTTTTTAAATAACAATGACACCAGAATAATTGCACGAAAAAGAGTAGTTAGTAAATGATTTTCACTATAAACATCACATGACCACTTGATACGTCATATGAATCTAGGAATCTTCACATATAGTGGAAAAAGGAATTTATTTATTTTTGTGTCTCGATCCAGCATGAAGCCAAATTACCCATGTACCCCCTTTTTGAGGGATGAAGCCTTTAATAGTTCGACACAATTCAACTATCCACCAACTTCAAGTAAAGAATTTCTTTATAAATTTGCCATTGAAAAAAGCATATACTATTTGTCCATCATGATTTATAAGAGCTCATATGCCCCCTTAGGAAAGGCCTTGGTCATTACATAGGGACCCTCCCATTTGGACTCAAATTTTTCTTGTACCTTTCAATTGATGACAGTAATTTTCCTCATTGTTGAGAGCAATTCTCCAATGCCAAATAAGCAAAACTTGACTCGCCTATTGAATGTCCCAGCCATTTGGGCTTGGTAGATTTCAAGCCTTTGTCGGGCCAATAATCAATGCTCATCTGATGTTGCTAGTTTGTCCAATCTGACTTGAGTATTTTGATCTAGATTAGTGAATAGCATGGCCAGTCTTAGGGAAAGTACTGCACCTCAAGGGTAGTATAGCTTCTAAAACCGAACACTCAGTTGTAGGATGTACAACCAGTTGCAGTTCGAACTGCAGTTCGATAGGCCCATAAGGCTTCTGCTAATCATTTATACCAATCCCATCTTAATCTTGAAACCAGTTTCCTTAGAATCTTGTAGAGTATGTTATTGAATGCTTCAACCTGACCATTCAGTGATGGATTATAGCTTAACGAGAAGTTATGTCTGAACTTGTACTTCTCTGCAAGCCTTATCATTACTTGATTTTCAAAGGTGAGGGCATTGTCTAAAATGATCTTTTATAGGACTATGTATTTATAAATGAGATAGGTTCTGATAAATTCAGCGACTTGTTTTGCCCCCACTTCTTTTAATAGAACAACCTTAGCCTATTTTAAGGCGTAATCTGGGGGGGCTAAGATGAATATATGGCCACGAGAAGAAGATGGCTTGAAAGCTCCTATGACATCTTGCCCCCAAGTATGCAATGACCAAGATAATATACTTGGGTGGAGCAATTGTGGTGGTTGATGAATAAAATCACCATGTATCTAACAAGCTTAACCTACCATGGAAAACTTTATCGCATCGTAAACTATAGTTGGCCAGTAATAGCCCAATCTTTTGATTTGATCAACAAGTTTTGGACTTTCTTGATGAGGACCACATACCCTAGCATGAACTTCATTTCGTGCATAAGCAGCCTCCTTCCCTGACAAGACAACAACAACAGCAACAACTCCCAGTGTGGGTTCCACTTTCACGGGGTCTGGGGAGATCCAGCCTCCTTCCCTGACAAGCATCTAAGTAAAACACTGACAAAAGCCTTTTGATATAAGGTGTCATTTTTAAGTGTAAACCTTAGTGCTTGTCGTTTTACATCTGTCTCTTCTTTGGGTCAATGGGTAAGATGCCATGTTGAATATACTCAACAAGAGTTTGTCTCCAATCTACTTCTTTTTCAACCTAAAAAACGGAGACCACATTTATTTCTTTTTTTTCATCAAAATGGTCTAAAGCTAAGCCCACCAAGTGGCATTTCTCGATTGTTGTTTGAATGTCCCTTTCATCCGGGAGTGTCAGTGAAGGAGCTAACTTTGCTAAGGCATCTGCTTTATCATTTTCAGACCTCGACACATGGTTGACCTCTACTTAAAGGAGTTGGTTCATAGGGCTTCTTGCCCTTTGGTAGAGTGGCACTAATTTAGCATTTCTTACTTTGTAATGACCATTTATTTATCAAATGATTAACTGAGAATCATCGAATACTTCAAGCTAGTAAATACGCATTTCAAAGGATAATTCAAGGCCAATAATGAGTGCTTCATATTCAGCCATATTATTTGAACAGATCTCAAGGAAAGAGAATGAGTAAGGGATAAGTCCTTCTGATGGTGTGGGTCATGTGGCAAACACAATCCCTACTCTAAGTCCCTGCATCCTTGCTACCCCATCAAAATATGACTGCCATGTTTTTTTCAGCAAGCATAACTTCATCGTCTGGCGTATCGCTAGGCAGTTACTCATTATCTGGATATGGATGTGCTACAAGGAAACTGGCTATAACTTGTCCCTTTATTGCCTTTTGAGGCATGAACGTGATGTCAAAAAGGGCCAAAAGCTTAGCCCATTTAGCCAATCTCTCTGATAGTATGTGCTTAGATAATATATACTTTAACGGATTTGCCTTCGAAATTAAAATGATTGCATAGGACAAAAGAGAGTGTTGTAACTTTCGAATGGCGAAAACTAAGGCAAGGTAAATCTATCGAGGAGTAATTTACTTCTGCACCCACCACTATTTGACTAATGTAATACAAAGCATTTTCTTCCCTTTATCATTATTTTAGGCCAACATAGCCCCTAAAGATTGTCCAAGGGCTTCTGTATATGGGATTAGGGGTCTTCCTTGTACTGGGGCCATTAGGACAGGTGGCCTTGTGGGATATTACTTGATGCTTTCAAAAGCATTTTGAAAAGCTGGATCCCAAGTGAAGGGCATGTCTTTTTTTAGAAGTCTTATGAAAGGTTGACACCTTCCTGACAAATTTGATATGAATCGCCTTATATAAGCGAACTTCCTTGTAAATCCCGCAATTCTATCAGGTTTCTCGGATGGGTCATTTGGACTATGGCTTTGACTTTATCAGGTTAATTCAATTCCTTCATTCCAAACCACAAAATCGAGGAAATGCACATTTTAAGGGGTTCATCTTGAGTTGGTGATCACGTAAATTTTCGAAGACCTTTCTTAGGCCAAGAGGATTACTTTCTCTATCATTTTATTTTATAACCAAATCATGAAATCAATGGTAACTTGTGGTGCCCTTTCTTTGCAAAATCACACAAGAACAAAAACAACAGAAAGAAAGAAAACAATAAATATTAGTCAAATATAAACAAATCCGAGATAGGGTCCACCGAGCATGCCAAAAATTATGCTGACCAAAGATTTAATAAAAAAATACAAATGTACAACATAACTTTCCGACATACAAAACTATACGTTGTTTTATTTTAAGTACAATCCTATTCAAGAAGATGGACATTCTTGATTACATCCCCTTGCAGGAGACCACCTTTTGATTCCGTCTCATTTTTTTAATTTCTTTTCTTTACCTTGTGTTGCATTCATAAGACTTTATTTAATCTGGATCAACATTTATCATGTTGTTTATGCCTAGTCACTCATGCCCTATACTTAATTGCATCAGATAGTAATCATCTAGGCACCTTCCAGGAAGAGCACTACATACTCACTTCTTCATGTGCAGGCTAGGGAAGGATAATTTACTTGATTTCGAATTTAGGTTGCAATCATTTTTTTTTTTTTGTGGTATCTGTTGCCTACCTTCTTTTATAGAGAGTCAAACCAACCGTAGTTTTTTGATTTTGTTTGTTAAATTAATAACCATTTGATTTGATTTCTATTATTTGCACTAAGTTAATAGCCACAATTTGATTTTTGATTTTGAATTTTATTTATCTGGTCAAAATTAATGGCCAAAATTTTAATTTAATCTTGTCGTCTGATTTTTTGGCTTTGATAGCTAAATTATAGTTTTTAGCCATTTCGCGACAATTTTTTTTATTTGCCGATTTAGCTCTTCTTGGAATTTGTCCACTATTTTTTGACGTGTGATTGCACCCAAATGTTATTTGTGGGCTTCCTACATACTCTTAATAGGATCAAATTGACGTAGTCCTTAACTTGAAATTTATTTTAGGCTCTAACAACCAAGAGATGGTAGGATTTTGTGAGCTTGACTATTTATTTGACTCAAGTGAGGTCCATTTCGTGGACTTTAGATTTGAGAAACAAATTGTATTTTAAGGAGCTTGGTTTCTGATTTGTCCTGATTACACAATGTATAACTAGACGTCACAAAATTGTAAATTTTGATATTCGGTGAAAAAGGGAGGTATCAATTTGAGCTCATTTAAAAATTTCAAGTTAGATTGCACCTGAAAATTTTATATCGAACTTTTTACGTATCCTTAGTGAAATAAAGTCAACACAGTGCTTGTCAATACTTTACTTAGGTACAATTTTATTTTTTCCTTTTACAAATTTTGATTAAGTAAATGCATAAAATCTATGTACCTCCAAAAATAATTTATGGATATAAGCCTTTTTGATTTCTTGTAAAGTCATCTAATTAATAATGGATTGACTTTGTACTCATTTTTTGGCATTACCGTATTTTGTTTTTGACAACTACTCTGACAAAACAAGACTCCCACTTTCTTTCTTTTCAATCAATTGGTGGTCATTAACAGGACACCTAAAATCCACAAGTCCAACTTTAAGGCTTGATCATTCTCCCTAGTAATATCTCTATTTTATTTCAAAAAATTGAAATTAAAGCTTTTAATTTTTTTGTCGTATAAGGCTTGTGGTCACAACCTTTTCTCTGATAGAGCAAAGTATTCCCAAAGCAGGGACTTGTGCTAAGGGACTAGCTCGTAGATTAGCACTTCAACCCCTTTTTTTTTGTTTGCCGAATTCCCTTTTTTATATATATATAGTATGAGGTAAAGATTTAGCAAACTAGGAATAACCCCCCACTATTGGCATGTAGCCCACCAATAGGAGGGAGTGGGGGCATGGATTGAGTGCAACCGTCAGAATCTGCAATATTGTGTTAACTCACAGTAGAACCAATAGTTTCTCTAGGGTATTGACCAAATTAGGTCCCATTGATTTAAATGAGCATAAAATCAATCAAGGCTTTGTTTATTGCTTCAGTGGGAGCATGCAAAGCCTTTTTTTTTTTCTTCCCCATATGTACGTTGGTAAAAGATATCAGCGGGTTTGCTCCCATGTTGAAACACATGTTGTAGTATTTTTCATTTATTTTGACAATATTGTTAGGCCCAACTCCTACATATTTTGAAACTTTTAATTTACGCCTATTTCTTTTCCCCTTTGCAATTATGAAGTAATGAGTACTTGAATGTTATATTTTGAAAATTTAAAATACTTTGAAATTTTACTTACAACAAGATCCAAAGGTGATAGTGTACATGTTGGCCGCTAATCCTTAGGTAAATCTTGTCATGAAGAAAAGAATGAACTTTGCCTTTGTTAGGAACAAATAAAATGTTAGAAGAAGTATAAAAGTTGCTAGAAGCGATATTTATCAAAGAGTGTCAGTACCTAGATTGACTGCTTATATGAAAATGGTAAAGAAGCTCAATGGCACTTAGAAGATGTGTGTGGACAACATAGACCTAAATAAAGCCTTCCCAAAGGATTGTGTCCCAGTCCTAAGGAGCGATCAACTAGTGGATTCCACTAATGGCCATGGTTTTCTGACTTTCACATATGAATACTCAAGCTTTCATCAAATACAAAAGTGAGAGTAGGATCAAGGCCATAAAACATTCATAACTCGTCAAGGCCTTTTGATGTTGTAGAGCAATGCCATAGCAATCCGAGGATAAGCGGTTGGTCAGCAAGCTTTTTTAGAATTCAAATCGGAAGGAGTATTGAGGTTTACATCTATGATTGGGGTGGGTGTTCATAGTTTAGTTTAATTTCAGTTTTCTTCAACTCGTTAACTAGATTTGTGAGTTCATAAAATCATCAACTAAAATTAGAAATAGATGGGACACTTAACCGATTTTTTTGGTTTGGTTCACCGGTTAATCGTAGCCGATAATAGAGTTTTTTTAACAAATGATTCCTTAGTGTAAAAAAATATAGCCATAGCTTTATGAACTACAAATTTACTAACTGAAAATTGACTATTAATTGCAAACTAACTGCTTAGCCCTCTCTACTTGCCCTTTTACAATGTGATAAGTTATGACGAAAGAAGCTAGTATTAACTGAATCACTTCACAAGAAGCAACCAAAAAAAGGAAAAAGAGGGAAAAAAGGCTAGTGGGCCATTTGTATGGGCGAATTTGGTAGGCTATGACAACCAAATCAATAGTTTAGTTCCATTTTTTGTCTAATTGAACCAACAATGAAAAAAAAAAAAAATCACTATTGGCTATAATCTACACTCTAGCTTGTGGATAAGTCAATTTTTGTATTGATCATAAATATTAATTTGCATGGTGGATATAAATTACGCTAAGTGTTTTCATATATTTGGCATCTTTGATAATTATTTGCATTTTTAGTTGATATCTTCAGTTTGTCAAATCAAATTCTTAAATTGAAAGATTTTAATATTAAATTTCGTCTATTCCCCAAAAGGTAGTGTATTTTAGCTATTATTTATCGGCTTGTTAGATATTAAGTTAAAATTAGTTTCTTCTATATTTTTTCCATGCTTTATGCGACTTCAAGGTTTGGATAGAGTCCTAATATATTGTTATTTACTTTCAAGAGTTTTGAAAATTATTTGATAATTTTTCAGAAGTATTTCATGAATTTGATATGTGCATGTTTTACTTTGATAAATAAAAATTAAGATATGCTTGTCAGAGTACAAATTTGCATCTTTAAAAATTATTGGTTTACATGATTTTCTTTAGTTGTTCATATTAATTTCCTATTTTAATTATCAGTTTAAAATTGTGGGTTATTTCTATTTTTATTTTTGTCGGAATATTTAGGTTAGATATTTGATGTTTTTAATTTCCAAAGTTAGTTTTAGACTATGTTGGAGTCTTAGTGAATGACTTTACGTTTTTTGCTTAGTTTAGTTGAAAGTGGTAAATTTCATTATATTTAAACTAGCTTATTATTATATTTTCCTTACGGATTTGACTCCTATTCCTCTATGCTATATTCTTATTTACAAGTATAAGTAGTGGGTTAAATTGTGGCTATACAATGAACTTTTCAAATTTTGTCATAGTTGCCTGGAAAGAAAATAAAAGTAATAGTTTTTATCTATTTAATTTACTACTTTTGTCATTTTGTTTAGACCTCAGTCTTTCATTTTTGTAGGTTATTGTAGTTTTGGCATTTTTGGAATGGTCATATGGCCAAATCAAAAGAGGAGAATATATTTGAGAGGTTGAAAAGCAAGAAAGTGATTCTGAAAAGCTACAGTTTGCAAACGAAGTTCTGAGTCCAAGGAAGAAATGGCTACTTTAAGTGAACATGCTGTAGGTAACTTGGAAACACAACATGTGTCCATTTCATGTCATACATTGGATCATCCACTTGAGTTGAACTTTGGATTTTTAAATCTGTTTCTTAAATTTCATGGAATGCCTAATGGGGGCTCATATCATCACATTAATGAATTCATTACTACATGTTCAACCATGGAGCTTAAGGGAGTCACTCAACATCAAAGATTGGCTGTATTATTTACCTGCTACAACATTTACTACATGAACTCAAGTTCATAAAGCATTCTTAGAAAGTTTTTTCCTTCTATGTCTAGAATTGGATCTATTATAAAAGAAATAAATGGCATTAAGCAAATGATTAGAGANATCGTTTATTAATATTGGAAGGTTTCAATAAATTATGTACTAGTTGTTCTCAACATCAAATTTCTAAATAATTATTGATCCGATATTTTCATGAGGGTTTATTGCCTACAAATAGAAATATGGTAGACGCTGCTATTGGCGGGCTTTAGTTAGTAAGACTCTAAGTTAGGTTAGGAAATTGTTTAACAATACGACCTAAAATAGTCAACAATTTAGAACCACGTAACTTAATCTAGGAATGTTAATGAACTTAGTTCGAGTCCATCGGTAGAGACCCAATTGTGTCATATACTGCTATGTTGAGCAAACTCATAACTAGAAGTGTTTAGAAAGTAGGAGTGTATGGTATTTGCTATTTAGAGGGCTATGCTACTAATGTGTGCCCCACATGTTAGGAAGGGATATGAATGGTGTGTTTTCTAACCAAGGTCAAAGGAAGTATGATCCATATTCCAATGCTTATAATAAAGGATGAAAAGAACACCATAACCTTAGGCATAGACTTATGAACAAGCCCTAAGTTTTAACCAAGTACCACATCGGCCATCTGATCAGGATAGAGCAAATTTCCTTTTAGAGCAAATCAAAAAAGGATGGATGACTAGAAAATGGAGATTGACTCTAGGTTTTAGAACATAGAGATGATTCTTAAACATGTCAAACAAAGGTAGACTATTACTACTATATAGTTAATAACGTATAAGTCCAAATGCAACATAGGTTACCATCTTAACCTTTCCAGAAGCCAAAGAGAAATGTAAGTGCTACATCACTTAGGAGTAGAAAGGAGTTGAATGAACTTGGTGAGAGTAGAGAGGTAGAATTAGAAATTAAGGTTAGTGAGCCTAAACTTGACTAGGACCAAGATACCACCCCTAATGTTAAGAAAGTAGGTATTAATAAGAAGGAACCTTACAAGCCATTATGCTTTTTCCTGGTAGACTAAGAGGGACAACTCCTAAGATAGATGAGGTAAACCAAGAAATATTAGAAACATTTAGGAAGGCAGAGGTCAACATTCATATCCTGGATGCCTTTGAGCATGTGTCTTATTATGCTAAGTTCTTTAAAAAGCTTTGTACTAAAAAGATGTCAATTCAAAAGGAACGAAAAGGTAAGTGTGGGGAAAAAAAGTGTCTATTGTGTTCCAAAAGAAGCTTTTCCCTAAAAATAAGACCTAGGTTTATTCTCTATTCCTTGTGGAAGTGGAAATATTTGCATTACTAGAACCATACTTGATTTAGGAGGCTCCATTGATATGATGTAGCTCCATTTATGATAAACTAAACTTAGGAGAGTTAAAGAAAACTTCCAAGCTGATGACCTTGTTTTTCCTGCTGGTTTTTATGTAAAAGACATAGGTGATCAGGCCATGACATTTTGGTATTACTTGGTAAACCACTTCTTAAAACATCTAAGACGAAAATAGATGTGCATGGAGGGACATTAACTATGGAATTTGATGGTAACGTTATTAACTTTAATATTTTTGATGGCATAACATTTCCTGCTGATATGAACAATCTTTGTGCACTTGATGTGATCATTGAATTATCCTAGGATGTATATGAATTGTCTCATGAAGATGAATTGCTAACTGTGCTTACTTAGTGTTTTGGATCAAATTGTGTTTCAAAGTGTGCCTTACCATGGTGATAATGAGTTAGTTGGCAACATAGCATCTATGTTGCAATTGGATTTAATTGACAAACCTAAGATGCTAGAATTGCATGAAAGTCACACAAAGTTGGTATCCTCTCGTATTTCATCCGCAAACTAGAACCAAAACCATTCCTTGAATCGTAAATATGCTTATGTAAGAGATGATGAGACCTTACTAGTTATATTATCTAAAGCACTTATACTTGAACAAGAGCATGAATTTATTAGGGTGCTTAGAGAACATAGTGAAGTATTAGGGTGTACTTTAGCATACTTAAAGGAATTTGCCCCACATTATATTCACATTTAATCACTTTACAGTTAGAAATTAAACCTAAAAGGAAACATTAGCGAGTAGTAAATTGATCTATGACAGAGGTAGTTCAAAAAGAAATACTTAAGTGGTTAGATTATGCAGTGATATACCCCATACCTAATTCTAGGTGGGTTAGTTCTATTCATGTGGTTTCTAATGTGTAGGGTGAGGGTTAGCTCAGAATACGAAACATGAATTACTTCCTATAGAGTCTGTAGTGACTTGAGAGTGTGCATTAGCTATAAAATGCTAAACAAAGATGCAAAGCCCTTTACCATTGCCCGTTATGATAAAATGTTAGAGAGATTAGCGGGGAGGGCAAACTATTGCTTTTTACATGGTTATTCATAGTTTTGTATAGCTTCTAAGTATTAAGAAAATACCACTTTTACCTATCATTTTGGAACCTATGCTTTTAGAAGGAAACCATTAGGATTATGTAACACTCCTGCTACATTTTAGAAATGCATTATCAGCATTTTTTTTGATTTTATCAACAAAATTATGGAAGTTTTTATGGACGATTTTACTAGATATGATGCTTCATTTGATGAGCGCTGACATCACCTTACTTTTTTGCTTAAGTGCTGCATTCAAACTAATTTGGCACTTACTTTTAAAAAGTGTCATTTCAAGGTGGAGCATATGATAGTGCTACATTAGGTAGTGCCATCTAAGGGATTAGAGGTAAAAAGGCCAAAGTAAACATGATTCAATGTTTGCCCTATCTACTGTTTGTTAAGAGCAGAGGTCACTTTGAGATCATGTTGGGTTTTATAGAAGATTTCTCAGGGATTTCTCTCAGATTTCATCCCCATGATGTGCTTTACTTCCAAAAGATGCTCTATTTAACTTTAAAGAGCACTGCAGGGGAGCTTTTGACCAATTGAAATTAAAATTGACCGCCGCTACAGTGCAACCTCTTAACTAGGCCTTACCTTTTAACTGATGTGTAATACGAGTGATAAGGTAGTGGGGACAGTCTTAAGTCAAAGAGTAGGGAAGTTACGTCATGTGATATGTTATGCTTACAGAGCTCTAGACACGCCATAGTGTAACTACACTACTACAAAAAAGGAAATGTATGCTATTATTTTTACTCTTGAAAAGCTTCATCCTTAGCAGTTATTAAAATTATTGCTTATATGGATCATTCTACTATTAAACATTTTTTGAGTAAGAATGACTCAAAACCTAGATTGATTAGATGGATCCTATTATTGCAAGAATTCCAATTGGAAATTAAAGACAAGCTAGGAGCTTAAAATTTAGTTATTGACCATCTAAGTAGGCCAGAAAATAGGAAGTGGTAATTCATTTAGTGATTGTTTTTTTTATGAGACTTTATATGATGTCAGTGATATGTTGCCTGGTTATGCTGACACAGGTCATGACATAGTTGCTAAAACTTTTCCTAAAGACTTGTCTATAGCCTAAAAGGAGAAGATAAGAGATTAGTCTAAATATTATGTTTTGGATGAGCTATATTTATGAAAATTTTATGGAGATCATATCATAAGGCATTAGATAGATGACAGTGAATTATATTCTAATTTAATTTTTTGTCACTCTTGTAAAAGTAGGGGACTTTTTGGACTCAAAACAAAAGCAAACAAACTTCTTAAGCATGCCAGAAGGCATGTGATTTATTTCGAAGGAATCAAATGCCTCTGTATAATGTGTATGTTTATGAGATTTTTTTATGTATGGAGTGTTTATTTCATAAGACCTTTTCCCCCTTCTTTTGGTTGTACTTACATTCTTATGCATGCTGATTATGTATCTAAGTGGATCAAAATTGTGGCTGCTAATGCTATTGATGCTATAATTTTGAGGAAGAATATTAAGTCCCATACTCAAGGTAGATGCGGAGTGCCCAAAGCAATCATTATAGATAGGGGAACACATTTTTTAAACAAAACTTAGATGCCTTGTTAGAAAAATATCATGTAACTTATAAGGTGTCTACTCGTTATCATATCCAAAGAAATGGCCAAACTAAATTCTCCAATACAGAGATGAAGGGCATATTAGAAAAGATTATTATGCCAAATAAGAAAGATTGGGATCTTAGGTTCGATGAAGCTGTTTGGGCTTATAGAATTGTACACAAGACACTTATAGGTATGTCATCTTATAAGCTAGTTTTAGGTAAAGCATGTCATCTCCCTATAGAGTTAGAGCATAAATCATATTGGGCTGTGAAGCAGTCTAATTTAGCTTATTATTATATCTTTTCTTCATTGTATCTCTCAACTTCTGGCATAACTGTGAGTGAAGTACTGATTGAACAAGAAGAATAAGACAAATTCTTGTCTTTTTTGTAGGCCACGACTTAATAGCTTCCTAGCTTCTTATCCTAGTATAAAAAAAAAAATGGTGTTTGCCTTGGTTACAACAAATAAGAAATTGAGGTCTTACTTTGAAGTGTACCCATCAAAGTGGTCAATGATCAACCTTTGAAGAAGATGATGCAGAAATATGATTGTTCTAGAAGAATGTTGCTATGTGTAATGAAATTGTTAAGGTTTAACATATAGTACAAGCCCAAGACAACAACTAAGGGACAAACCCTACCATATTTCTCAGAAGAATGTATCTTCAAGGACAATAATATTGAATTAAAATTAAGTGGTGGACTATCTATTCAGATGGATTAGTCACTCAAAATAGTTCTGAGGTGGGAATGGTTTTGATTTCTCTTATCGGGAAAAAGTTGAAGTATGCTTAGAGGTATGTCTTTCCAGTCAAAAGCCCAAGCAAAAAGTGAAGCCATTATTACAGGATAGGAAATTTGCAAAACCTTAGAAGTAAAGAATGCCAATGTCAACAATGACACTTACTTGGTGGTAACCTCGACTAAGGGTGAGTTTAATTCTAAGGAAAAATAAATGGTAAAGTATTTGACCCAAAAACAACAATGCTCAAGGAATTTCTTTTAGTTTTAAAGGGCTCATATTATTAGATCTAAAAATCACCAAGTAGATCCTTATGTTAATGGAAAAGTTCATCATAATCAAATTCCTTTAGGCCATCCTTTTGGGGAGTCATGAGACATAGAGGCATAGATTAAGAAGCAATTTGTGTGATAGATGTAGATGACACCTTGCTAAAGCCTATCAAGGAGTACCGAGAAATCAAAAAGCTATTATATAACCAATAGTGAGCCAAAAGGCTTGGTAAAAAAGCAACTTAGCATTACATCTTTTAAGGAGACCTTTATCAGAGAGGATTCTCAAGACCTTTACTGAAGTGTATAATCAAATATAAGGAATATTACATTATAGATAAAAATCATGATGGGGAATGTGAAGCACACGAAATAGGGCAATTTCTCGAAGAAAAAGTGTTACGACTAAGATTTTATCCGCCAACATTGTTTAAAGATACACCATCCTATGTCACAAAGTGTATAAAGTGTGAGTTATTCTCCCTTATTATACACCTGCTAACCACAAATATCTCCCCAATAACAAAAACAATTCCCTTTGCTAGAAGAGCGGATGACATATTAGGACCCTTCCCACCAGTAACTAGAGAAAGTAAATTTTTATTTAAGGCTGCAACTGATTTTGCAAAGTGGTTTAAAGAAGCACCAAAGGTGACATTACTATATAGAAGGTTATAGACTTCCTTTAGAAGGAAGCGATTATAGGATATCAGCTTCCCATGAGCATTATAGTTAATAATGTAAGGGATTTTATTGGGAAGAAAATCATATAATACCACAGAGGATTAGGAATCATCGTCCACAACATCTCACTGACAAGATATCAAGTGAATGGGCAAGCAGAAGCTAAAAACCATGTTTCCAAGTCATGCCTTAAGAAAGAAAACTAAGATGGTAAAAGAAGCATGAGTGGACAAACTTCCAGGCATTCTGTGGTCCATTAGGGCAACCAGTAAAACCTCAAGTGGTCGGACGCCATTCATGCTGGCGTATGGTCTAGAAATGCTAATACTAGTAGAGGTTAGAGCCACTAGTTTTAGGGTAAAAATGTCTGAACCAACCTAATAAGCATAAATGAAAGCCCTAGATCTATTACCAGAAATAAAGGACTAAGTTGTATTTAAAGAAGAACTCCAATACGAGAGCCTATAAGACAGGTGCATCATTATTGCCTAAAACAAGGTGATTTAGTTCAAAGAAGTTTGGAGTCAGTTAGCAAGCATATGACCAGGCTAAGGCCAAATTAGCTTTACTAAATGCTTGGCATGTAGACAATCTTAGGCGCTTTTATGTGTAAATAATACTTGTCTATGTGAAGGAGCTATAGTTTTAAATTCCTATAAGTTAGAGTTTTGTAACTAGGTTGAGAACGTTGTATTACTCTATAGTTAAAAATTCAATTTACATTAAATTAAGGAAGTAGCTAATGAAATTTCCTTTCAACAATTATGATATGGTTCAAATTATTTGAATGAAGTGTTGAATTATATGGTTGGCTCAAATAGCAAAATGATGAATTTCACAAAATAGGTCAGCACTCGAATATGAATTTTTTTTATAAAATATTTGATAGAGTTAGATCAAGGCACCTTAGAAACAAAAATTTCGCTAAGATAGATGCATAAAGTGTAAAAAAAAAATCACTAAAATTTTATCCAGTTGATAAAAACCATAATACAATCAATAATTTACAAGAAAGGATAAAGGGAACAAGTTAATCGGTTCTCTTCCTCTTTGATTTTTGAGCATTAGCCTTAGCTTCAGTTTGCTCCCAAAAGAATAAGACGAACTCTACAAAATCCTTGTAATTCTTCTTGTCAAATAAAGAGGCGTCTTTCTCTTTCTCCTATGCATTCTTAAAGTTCATGTCTTTGATTGGGCACTTTCAACAACCCTTTAAGACTGTTGAAGCTTAGTCTTTGAAGGGAACACTTTTAGCTCTCAAAGAGCATATAAGAAGGGACAAGAGTTGAGACTTAAGCCTTCCTGCCACAACTTAAAAACTTGAGGCGGAGAAGGGAAGAGTTTATTCTAAAGGTTCTTTTAGAGTAGTAGATACAATCTCTTTGATAGAGATGTGAATACTATTACTTTCCCAATTTTCTATTAAGTTGACATTTGCTTTCTTCTTGAACTCAAGAGATTTTTCCTTACATTGGGTAGATAATGTGGGGCATTTGTATTATTGTATCTTATGCCATAACAGCTCCTCCTTTTCCTGGGAGTGAAGTGAGGAGAAGCGGTCACTACTTGGTGACTAGAGGACTCATACTACGTCTTGCTCAAAATGTTTCTTAGAACAATTTCACCTGAGGAGATAGGTGATGCTCTAGAAGACTCACTGCCCCTAGATTGACAAATGTGACAGATAACATAAGGTTCCTAATGGTGTCATTTTTTGTGGGCATTCATAGCCATTTGAACATTAATTTATAGGATTAAGATATATAATTTAGTCATTTATATCGCAATTTATGCTATTATGTTTTTGTTTCATATGTTTTATAATTTTATACAAATTATGGTCGTCCGAGAAGTACATATACATTGATGATTTGAATGCGTGTTAGATGAAAGATAGAAGTAGAAGAGGCCTAACGACACCTAGCATGGGCAGAACATCTTAAGCACCACATTCCAAGATTTTCTAGGATGGAGCAACAGGAAAATTAGAAGAAACCGAGCAGGATAGAGCCCCTCATGGCCTACCTGTGGTAGTGACCATGATCTATGATTTTAGTGCTTATAAAGAATTTAGCTAAAATGTTGAAGTGACTTAGGGTCTAAATCCCTGTCTTCTTTAAAGATTGCCAAGATGAGGTTTTCATAGGGCCATGTTCTATTACAAATACCTTAATTTCAAAGGAAATTCTTCTTTGGAATTAGCCAAGTATGTTTCACAATTGGGATTTCCTCTTCCAATTAGAGGGAAAGTCTGTTCCTTGTGAATGTCATTTGCATGAACGCAAGTGCTTTTGCAACTTTTGACTCTTGAAGGTTTACCATGAATCATATTTGTTTTATATCCTTGAAATTGAACAGCTGGAAGTCTCCTCGCATGCAGTAGAGTGTGATAAATTCTGTCAGGCATGGGTTCTTATGTGGATGTAATGAACTAGCTTATAGGGTCTATATTGTCTAAGATGGAGTTGGCACTTAGGTGATAGAGGAAAATCCTTTAAGATTAAATAGAGCCTTTTGCTGAAGCAGTATCATGGAAGTCTAGGCCAATGCTTAAAATGCTGCTTGTAGATTATATAGGAGCCTTTAGGAAGCTTCAGTATAGAACTATTAGGTTTGAGGAGGCGGATGTTGAATATAAGGTCACACAACTGGGGGTCTATCCATGATTTCATTTTGTTCATGAATCTTTATCAACGCTACTTGTAGCCATCTACCCAAATTGCGCAGATCTTTTGAACTCCCCAAAAGCCTAGAAAGACCTTTGCTACTACGAGATATATTAAAAACTCCCACATAAATGTTGGTGAAGTTTTCAAAATGCTGTTTTAGAAATGTGAGTGCCATATTCAAGAGAAAAGAGGCAAAAGTTCAGAGATTGAAATGGAGTGTTAAGAAGGGAAATGATAGAATTGCTACAAAATTGGTTAAGCTCCTACTTAAAAAATGGGTAAGAAATCAAAAACACAATTAGCTAAACGGGAGCCCTAAATAATTAGCTAAACGGCTATATCTATAAATTTGAGGCCTAAATTAAATTAAGATAAGAAATATGGAATAAAGTTCTTTTTTTTTTTGGTTTTTCATAACAGTACAATGGGTATAATCTCTATATTTTCTTGCAAAAAGAGCTAATCTAATCCCCTGATTTGACCTCTTGCTCAAAGTTTGACGGAATGCTAAAATGACTTGAATCCCAACCAAGTGTATGATTCGATCCTAGAGCAAATGATACATTTCGATGTGCTTATAGTATACTTCTAGAAAGTCTTTCTAGAGAGAATTTCTATACCCTGAATAAGGGGAGATAAAACTATATTTATAGAGGGGAGCCTTCCCTCTTTCCTAGGATTTACAGATTCATAGTCTTCTCATGTCAATAGGTGGGTCTTGAAGTTGGACTGATGATTTGGGAGTCTGTTTAAGCTGATGTTCTGATAGTCCATTGGCTTGGAGGCTTGTTAATCTTATTGGGCCGTTCACCTAAGACTTTCTTGGGACGTCAACTTGGTATTTGTTTGGGCCCAAACAATTAAATTAATTAATTGGAATAATCCAGATTAATTAACTTAAGTCATTTTTACATATTTTTTAGTGCTTACAAATTACTCGTGGAGCCTAGTTCATGTACATGACTTGAAGTATTCAAGTGATGCCATCGTCTCAAAATACTTTTTTTTCCTTATTGTCCAAGTAGGCTATCGACTAAATTTGTCAGATTCTCGATTTAATAGATGCGACCTTTTTTTTAATCACTAATCTAATAGATTGCTGGCATAAGCAGTGGCACTTTTACCTTGCATGTTTTTTTGACCTTTAATTCACTAGTAATTTTAAAGAGAGGAATTTCTTTAAGCATAAGACATGCATCGAAGTTGGTGTAATTAAACATACTTACCATTTTATAATATAACATCTTCAACATATAAATTTCTCTTGCCTAAAATTTGAAGGCATGTGCCAAAATTTATGTAACTAGATTCTATTGGCTAAGTTATTGCCTTTTTAATTTAATTCGTTGGCATAAGGGAACCTTAAGGTGGCTAAGCTCTGTCGCTTTATATCTTACACATCATCTTCTATAAGATCAACAATATCTACCTTCAGACATTGCTCTTTTCATCCAACGTCTGTGGCATATTTTCATCTAGAACTTGGGGTTTTATCCTTTATTATTTTTTATTACTGACCTCAATTCGCTTCTTTCTTTAGTATTTGGCTTATTTGGCTTGTGCAATTGGAGTGAATGTCTTCTCCTTTCTTTACAATAATTATGGCTTTGTATGACACAGCCCATTAACTTCCCCTTTGTTGTTTTTTTTTT
>NCQV01063413.1:0-15465 GCA_002740545.1 Lophocereus schottii
ACTAGATAAATTATGTTACTTTATAATTATAATCATCTTTTTAATTTATGACCTGATGTTTGCAGCTTAGGTTGAACAAGAGACAAATTGAATCCCCATTTGAAGTAGTAATCAATATTGGCATCAAAGGTGACATTCGAAGTCCTAGATTTTTCTCCTATTTGAATTCTCTCTACTTTACTACTCACTTACTCTTCTTTTGTTCCTTAAATTATATTGATAATCGAACTCATAAAATTGTAATTATTCTTTGTAATCGGAAAGATTAAGTTTAAGAATCACTATTGTTCTTCGTGGGATCGACACCCTAATACTTACTAGTCTATAATTAACCTTGTGCACTTGCAAGCAAAAAGAGTTTTAAAACATACATATAAAATCCACATCAGTGAGTGATTTTCAACCCCAAGAAAACAAATTAGTTGTGTGTAATACTTTTAAGTTGCATTCACACACACATTGATATTTAATATTACATAATAAACATGCCAGGTCTCCCATGCCCATCAATGCCTCAATAGCCTTCAAAATTCAAATGGCATCTCTTCCTCTATTTCATGCATAAGAGCTCTTAACTTTCCTAAGCTATGACTCTTGTGACTTAGTAGTGACAACGACATATTACACTTACTTAACATCACATAATGCACACACACGACTTAGTAGTAAGCTGCCTCATGCTAAAATCCAACCATTGAGAGCAGTAGGCCATTTGGTTCACACACATATAAGCACTGAACATCACGACGTTCAGTTAGAATTATCAATTGGAATTCTTTTCGCAAGAAAATGGAATTAATACATAGGCGGGAAGGTCCTTCACTTGAACCACACTAAGCATTTTTAGAAAAAACAATCCCTTCACGGGAAGTCATTGAATCTCTACGTAAGCCTTTATAAAGGACACATCCACATCTCCAAACATTTGCCCGAGCATAATCCTCAGACAAGGAGTTATCAACTTATAATGAGTAAGAAAACATTTTCTAGGCTTTGGATTCACATGTTAGTGCTCTATTCAAGTGAGTTTTATAACTCACGATTCATGATATGTCAAGGGCCTCTCATAATCAATGAGCATTTATCCTCATTAGCATCTTCTAGGGTTCTCACTTCTAGGTCTAGTCCCTAGGAAATAGGATTCCTGCATACTAGGTTGGATCCATAAACTTGTGTTCTACCCTTGTCAGGGCCATCTAGGGCTTGCACTTCTGGGTCTACTCCCTAGGAGCTCACTAGCACTGTCCTCTTAGCCAAAAAATTTCATATGCCTCTCACTTTAAACACGTTTTGCATCAAATCTTCCATTAAATCACAACAATAGTATTTCCATTCTGAAGAAGGTTAAAATCCTTCATAATGCCAAGTCAACTCTTAACAAGCAAATAACCACTTATTTTGGCAAAGCATGCTTACGAACACTTTAACAGCCAAGTAACTTCCAGTTTCATATATAGTAGTTCAAAATTCAATTCAAAATTCAAGGGTTATAACATAATCGCACTTAGCTCCGCTTAAAGGCATTCGGCGGTTTAAAACTAAAAATGAGTTACTTGTTTCTGTTTATCAAGTTCGTTCCAATTTATATAAAATGAAGGGTTTATAACAAGCTCGCACCCTTGCAAAAGCACTTAACCATATTTTCAAGTTCCTATTGCGTGGTTCAACCCACTGGCAATTCAACTAAATTGTTTAACAGAGTCGTTTTACGATTTGAACATTATCCCATGTTTAGATGTTACAATAATTAAAGTATGGAATGCATCTAATCAAGCAAGTGAATTTCAGTTGGAGTCTGTCAAGACAAGTAAGGTCGTTGCATAGTTCACAAATGCGGTGTACTATCAAATCGATTCGTTGGCCATTTAGCCAGTTTCCAGCCCTTTTTTATTCATTCTAAGGTCATAGGGCATAAATGCTATAGTCTTACTAGTAAAGATGAGATTAATGGCCAATAATTATCAACAATTTTATCACAACTAGCAAGGAGCGACATAGCATCGAATGCACCATAAAATGCCAATACACTTCATAGTTTCATCAATTCTCACACAACTTAAACTCCCTCCTCATAGCACCGACCACAAGAATCCTTAAAACCCACTCAATTTCAATCCCAAATCGTTCTAATTAACTCAATCAGCCTGACTATAATCATTATTCTCACTCATTCAAACTCTAACTCCACATGCAACTCAATTTATTGAACGAAATGATAAAAACTTTGTAAATTAGTTATAGTTTTGGAATCAAGAACCACCCATCTTGCTCCAAGCTTAAGGACCCAATTAACGGGTTGATTGAGTTGACTTGAAGCTAGGTTACGGCCCCGGTTCTTCGTGCAGTTATTGCTACTGTTCGAATCCCCCTTCCCCCTCCTTTAACCACTTGTGCCACTGCACCACTTCTCCCCTCTCAACCCTGCCCTGGCCGCCAGTACAGAGCCCTAACTGCCAATGGTGGTAGTCATGATGGTGGTGCATAGTTCTTAAAACCCTAGCCACCTAACTCCTTGCTTATGTGGCACTGCGGCTTGTGCCCAGCCGGTCGCGCCTCAACTGGGTGACCACCGCCGAGCCTTATTGCCACCTCAGGGTTGCCTGCCTCTCTCTCTCTCTCTCTCTCTCTCTCTGGCAGTCGCAAAAGCTTAAGAAAGACCCCCTTCATATCTGCCTGTCGCGCTTGAGAAGGAGTCTCAGCCACCTTTCTTTTTCTATTATCATTTTTATGTCTTTTTTTTAATTTTCTCTACCCATTAAACTAAAATGTGTTTAGGTCTAACTAAAACTAATTGATATTGACCCTAAATGTCTTAATCTAACTTGCTAATCTCGCATAATTATGCCTCAGCCTAATTTCTAACGAACCCACTATTTTCACATAATCATAAAATAAATCATAAAAATTTATAAAATTACTTAACATAACTATTACACTCAATTAGCACGTAAAAACTAGTCTAACATAGATAATTCAATAAAATATAGTTAATGAAAATATTAATCCAACCAGTTAGCCCAAAATTAGAGATCCTCGACTACTACATTCCCCTCTCCTTAAAAGAATTTCATCCTCGAAATTCCAAAGCCTAGGGTATAGTAAAACACATGATTAACATAAACATAACACAAACCATCTAAGGTCACAATAGAATCCAAAATTGTGCTTTACAACCAAATATAACTCTTCAAATCGATAAAACAAAAGGTTTAAGGTATTTAGTCTCCTCCTCGCCGATCCTCTTCAAACGTCTACTCACTCTATTAAGGCGTTGATGGCAAGAAAGGGGGCAATTGAGTTAGCACGGATACCCTTTTCAAACTCAATAAAATAAAAACCACTTTACATTAAAGCACATAAGTTGGCATCTAAGGGACCTTTTATATGTAACAACTAGCGGCACCAATGAAGGTCGAGTCAAGGTACACAACTGAATCAATTTCATCCTAAAACATGAAAGAGTCAAATCATTTGGATTAAGTCAATCAACTAAGGCTTCTATATCACCATGGGTTAGTAGGGACACTGCATAGCATCATATAGCATCACATGAATAACAAAAACATGCAAAAATGATATATAAGCTCGCAAATGACATCATGTAAAATAATATCTTAGCATTTCGTACCCAAGAATAATCAACAGTAGTTTACATTATGTATATGTAGTGAACAAATCTCTGGGCAATACATGGAACCATCAATTAATTAACAAGTAAAAGGAGCGGCTTGGAGAAGAAAATGATATGCTAAGAATATAAGCCGATGAGCTATAGAGGTTCAGTACATTTCTCATTTACAGCTTATGCGTAGGGGGTGATGAGGTAGGGTTGGCGTAAGGTTATTCTAGCTAACGATGCATTTAGCTTGACTTATAGTTCAGCTACCCAGCTAAGCTATTTCAGATGGGGGTCCTCACTTAAGAGGCCTGTAGTTAATTGGACATGATCAATTTTCATTATCTAATTCGAGCACATTCTCAACCCATGACCAATATGAGCTCATGTGGATTATGGATTACAACGGGGTTAGAAGAGCAATTACTGACTTCTCTTAGGCTAATGCCTCCGGTTACTCTTATGACCATAATTAACAAATGGAATATTTTCAGCTAGTGTGCATAGTTAAGCGGACAATACACAGCCAAGGTAATCACTTATCCATACACGTGCGGATTTATATGGTTGTGCAATGCTGGTACGTAGGATAGGAGCATGATAATGTGACAACATAACAACCCCAAAGTACTAATGGCAATAATCATATTGGCTAAATAAAAGCATCACTCTAAGGTCTCCCCAGCAAGCCCATCATGTAATAAACAGTACAAGATAATTTAATCTCATCATTTTATGGCACTTAGATCATTTACACAAACAATCATTGGGCACAAACTCATTCATAATTCTTAAGGCCAAGAATTCAACTATAATTGGAGATACACTAACATTCCATCCAATTAAGTATAAAATGCAAAAGGATAATCATATGCGAATACAAACGTCTGTGGTTACCAGATCATGTTAGGGAATACACGAATAAGTGGTCAGTGAAACAAAATAGAAAGAAATTAGGGTGTTGAAGATTAGATCAAATAATAAACCAACAGTCCCATCACCCCACCTAGATGAAAGTCAAGTGGTTTATCTAACTCAGTCATATACATGACCACCCTCGAAGGTGTACAAAACAGCAATTTTATATTCAGCAATTCATTTACGAAACATATTAATGACTGTTCCATAATGAACCTAAGTAACCACATAAGATCGTACGAACTTAACATTACACATATCACCATGTTAATGCCGGAAAACACCCACTCATTTTTATGCAAGAGTGCACCTAACATACACAGATACAATTCGTAGTTTGCATCCTGTACTCACCGGATAAGTCTTGGTCTCTCCTAAAATGATTAGAAGCTGGCCACTTACAAGTTATAAACATTTCGAAGTAAAGAGAATGGTATTAATGGCCTCATAGGTATATCCAGATGGGATATAGAGCATATCTGCCTATACGTGGTCACCGGTGTCATAAAGAGTCACAATATGAAAGGAGGGTCCAATCATATAAGGAATTCTAGGTTCCAAATTTGTAATAATACCTAGGCATACACTGATAACATATGGGTCCCTTGCTCTAGTAGGTAACAATTTCAAAGTCTGTCCAGTTCTTCCTTTTATTCCTTTCTAGGTGCCTTAGGATTTGATATAGCCAGGTGACCACCAATCCCACAATAAGAACAACATCCTATACGACAGCAAGCACAACATCTAGTTAAATCGTGAGTAATGGTAATTGTATGATGGGGAATAGTAAATATATTTCATGCAAACAATAAGAACAGATCATAACCATATATAAGTATAAGTGGTCAGTATGCGGAATGGTTGGAATAATAATTATGCAATAATCAACAAGGCTATGGTTATCATCCTAATTTGCATGCATGCATACGGAAGCCTTATGTATTTTTCTAAACAATTGAGAATTCGCATAGGATAAGCACTATTTAAAAGAACTCTAGTCGCGAANNGAAATGTTTAATCACTTGCTAGTACATCATCATTAACACATCTAACAACGTATACATCTTGGCATGTAGGCACCCAAAAACGTTTGATTACATATAGAAACATATGGTCATAAAACTAGACCTAAGAAAAATCATAAAGCAAATACACATCTTCAGATGCAGCAGCAAGGCGTAACCCAACAATTAGAAACATCTTTAAGGCAGAAGTAAAACCCTAACCCACTATTTAGAAAAGACTTTAACGTTTCAAAATTTCTAGGTTTTCAAAAATGGAAAATAATTTAATTGCTTTTAGCCTTCTTTCTATCAACCATTGAGTACGCTTGCTCACTTGACTATGGGGCTGAGGAGCAAATCACACTTGAAGGCAAAGAATGAGCTTGGAGTTAAAACATTTCCAGTCTTTTGAGTTCAAAAGCAAGCGTACTTTAAACTTTCGATTCAACAATTAAAGGTGCATGCAAAAAGACAATGACTAATGGAGCCAACACAATGTTAACTATTGAGAAAGGAAATCATTTAACTCTGACTCCTACAAATAGCTCACTTTTTTAGTTCATCAATTTATTTTAATCACATAACCTTCAATAAGCCAAATCACTTAACACCTTATGGACACATTGTACCCAAAGGGACATTGTATAACATATCATTACTGAAAATGTACCTAGGTAACTATATAAAAATGCAAGACTCAAAAGTCACGGCTTCAGTTGCAGGACCTTGCTCTGATACCATATGTAACACCCTTACCTCCAAGGGATAGAGGTGTTAGCAATTTATTAAATTTTTAAATGAAACAGGCATAGTTCCATTTCAAAACTGGTTATAACTTATGGTTAAAGCCTTACATTAGGTACCTACAATAATAAAACAAAAGGAATATGTTCAACAAACTTAATGGCTACACGTCAGAGATCACAACTCTACGGGCTACACGGCTGAAGTATACAAACTATAAGGATAGATAAAAGAAAGAAATAAAAGACACAACTGAATGAATCACACATCAGAAGCACCGGGGTTTACATCCCAGAAGTAACTAACACCAGTCAAACCAAACAACTAACTATTGAGATGGTTGGCCCAAATGGCTATTCAGAGCGACTGCTAACGAATGTTCAATACATGGATTAATGCATTCAGTTTATATATGCATAAGACTGTATGGATACATCACATTACATAACTCAAATCATGAATTTATGTGTATGTATATATAACTCTTATTTCCAATGCAAAAGGAAGGTTTCGACTCGATGTATACAAGCCGACTTCTACTTATCTTTTCAAGAACCTGGGGAAAAAGGGGAATAGAGAAGAGATGAGCTACCACATGCTCAGTGAGTGATTCTCAACTCTAACGAAACAAAATAATTGCATGTAATACTTTTGAGTGGCATTCACACACACATTGATATTTAATATTACATAATAATAATATAAGGTCTCCCATGTCCATCAATGCCTCAATAACCTTCAAAATTCAAGTGGCATCCCTTCCCTTCTTCTATTCCATGCACAAGAGCTGTCAACTTTCCTAACCTTTGACTCTTGTGACTTAGCACTAACAACCACATATTACACTTACTTAATATCACATAATGCACGCATAGGACTTAACAGGAAGCTGCATCATGCTAAAATCCAGGCATTGAGAACAGTAGGTCATTCAGTTCACATATAAGCACTTAACATTAAGAAGTTCAATTAGAATTAGCAACTAGAATTCTTTCCATAAGAAAATGGAATTAATACATAGGTGGGCAAGGACCTTCACTTAAACCACACAAAGAATTTGTACAAGAAACATTCCCTTCATAAGGAAGTCATTTGAATCTCCACGTAAGCCTTTATAAAGGACACATGCACATCTCCAAACACTTGCACTAACATAATCCTCAAACGAGGAGTTATCAAATCATAATGCACAAGATAACATTTTATAGCCATTGGATATGCACATTAGTGCTCTATTCAAGTGAGTTTCATAACTCACTACTCGTGATATCTCAGGGGCCTCCCATAATCAGTGAGTATTATCCTCGTCAGGACTTTCTAGGGTTTCCACTTCTAAATCTACTCACTAGGAATTAGGGTTCTTGTACACTAGGCCTAATCCCTAAACTTGTGTTATACCCTTGTAAGGGTGTTCTAGGGTTCCACTTCTGAGTTTGCTCCCTGGGAGCTCACTAGTAATATCCTCTTAGCCCAAAATATTTCAAATGTATCTCACACTAAACAAGTTTTGCATCAAATTTCTCATTAAATCATAACAATGGCACTTCCATTATCAAAAAGGCTAAAACACCTTCAGAATGTCATGTCAGCTTTTAATGAGCATATAACCACTCATTTTGGCAAATCACGCTTATGAATGCATTAACAGCCAAGCAACTTCCAGTTTCACATAAGGAAGTTCAAATTCAATTTAGAATTCAATAGTTATGACATAATCACACTTAGCTCTTGGTTTAAAATTGTAAAACAGTCACTTGTTTCTATTTATCAAGTTTGTTCCAATTTGTATGAAACAAAGGGTTTATAACATGCTCACACCCTTTTGAAAACACTTCACCTTATTTTCAAGTTCCCATTTTGATGCTTCAACTTGCTGGGAATTCAACTAAATTGTTTAGCGAAATCACTCTGCGGTTTAAACATTATCCTTAGTGTAGATGTTATAATAACTAAAGTATGGAATGCAGCCAATCAGGAAAGGGAAGTTTAGGTAGAGTGTATGAAGACATGTAGGGTCGCCACGTTGTTCATGAATCTAGTTCACTATTGAACCAATTTATGAGCCACTTAGTTGACTTCTACCCTTCTTTGATTTATTCTAAGGTCATAGAGCATACATGTAACAGCCTTCGCATTAAAGACGATATTAACGGCCAAAAATTATCAACAGTTTTATCACAACCAGTGAGGAACGACGTGGCATCAAATGCACCATAATACGTCTATGCACTTCAGAGTTTCATTGATTTTCACACAGCCCAAACTCCCACCTCACAACACCAACCACAAGAATCCTTCAAAACGCACTCAGTTTGAAGCCCAAATCATTCCAATTAACCCAAATAGCTTGAAGCCCAAATCATTCCAGTTAACCCAAATAGCCTCACTATTACCTTTATTCTCACTCATTCAAATTCCAACTCCACATGCAGCTCAATTTATTGAACGAAATGATAAAAACTTTATAAATTAGTAATAGTTTAGGAATCAAGAACCACCCACCTCACTCCAAGCTTAAGTGCCTGATTAATAGGTTGACTAGGCTAACTCGAAGCTACCCTGTTCCTCGTATGGCTACTATTACTGGTCGCATGCCCCTTCCTCCTCCTTTAACCACTTGTGCCACTACTCCCTTTCTCCCCTCTTAACCCTGCCTCGGTTGCCAGAACCAAGCCTTGGCTTCTAATAGTGGCAATCGTGGTAGTGGTGCACAACTCTCAAAACCCCAGCCACCTAAGTCCACACTTGTGCGGCACTATGACTCGAGCCCAGCCAGTCGCGCATCAACTGGGCGACCACCGCCGAGCCTTATCGCCAACCCACGATAACCTCTCTCCCTCTCTCTCTCTCTCTCTCTCTCTCTCTCTCTCTGTGTGTGTGTGTGTGTGGCAATCGCAAAAGCTTAGAAAAACCCCCCTGGGGGGGGCTCAGTCCCTTTCTTTTTTTCCTTTTCTTTCTGCTTTCTTTTTTTTTAAGTTGTTTTCTCTACCCATTAAAGTAAAATGAGTTTGGGTCTAAATAGTCTAGTCTCACTTGAGCTCAACAGCAAATATCTTAATCCAACTTGCCAATCTCGCGAGATTACGCCTCAGTCTAATTTTTATTGAACCTACTATTTGCATGTAATCACATAATACATTAGGAAATTTGATAAAATTACATCACATAATAATTACATTCAATTAGCATGCAATAATTAGTCTAACATAGCTATTCAATAAAACATAGTTAATAAAAATATTAATCTAGGTAGTTAGCCCAAAATTAAAAATCCTCAACTATTACAATGAGGGCCTAGAGGTTTCACAGAAAGCATGAACAAACGAATTAGTTGTAAATCCTAAATCCTCTACCTAATCATCAAGTCCTATAGTCACATCAAGCTCAAGAGTCTAGTCTAAATTAGGGACACAAATCATATAAGTCTCAAACTCAAGTACGTTGGACATTGAGTAATCCATAGAAGAGTTAAACAGTGATGAAGGGGCTAAGACGATAGAAGTGGAAATGGACTTAAGATACTCAATAGAGACTGGATCAATGTGTTCTAAATCATGAGGCATGACTCAAGGAGGCTAATAGAAAAGGTTCATCATCAAGAACCTTATCACCCCTAAGGGCATCCTTACTGACAAGATGAGTGGTGATCATTAGAAAAGGTAAGGAAGGATCAACCACCTCATAAGGCATTTGATTATAAAAGTGAGAGTACGAGCTAGCACCATGATCTAAGAGAAAATCATAAGAACATGTATAAATAATATAATCATGGGGTTGAGGCGGATGAAATGGAGGAATTTCAAGTTGATGCTCACAACAAAGCGTAGTATCCTCCAAAGCAACAAACTCATTAGGCAACTTAACCTCATTACCCATAAAAATTTTAAATGTACTACTCAGAGCTTCCCTAATTATTCCACACTCATACGTCCTATCACTTAAATCTTCGAGAACATTCCAAGCCTCATTAGCATTCTTGCAAAGGAACTCTCCTTATACATAGATCTAACCATTGTCCTACTACTCACATCCAAACCCTCGTAAGCTATTTGACATATAATTCCATCTCTCTGAACCATGGTGAGGGAATTGGGCTAGAAATTCCCTAATGCTACTCATACATTTTTGAAAAAGCTCATGTTCAAGTTGGACAAAAGAGAGGATTTCATTCCTAAGCCTAACGGTGATAGGGACTATCCTTTGGTGCCTTATGAAGACTAACTTACAAGCTTGCAAGAGATTACAAGTGCCAATGATGTGAAATATATACATCCGGTGATCATAAAATTCTAAAGTCAGTCAAATAGTTCATTATCCAGCACAACCACAAATTGGCTCAGTTTTGTCTATTCTTTAGAACAAGTTCCTAAGGGAATTGAAACCTAAAAAGGCAACTCTCCCTTAGTTTAAGGAGTTATATTTCAAATAAAACAAGTTTAAAAGATTTTGGACATAATTTGGTAGGTCAAACACCAAGTGTATTTCAACCCTGCAGTTTCGCGCTCAAACCAACAAAGGGCAGATTAGGGTGACTTTTGGCTGACCAAATTTGTTCTCAATTTTGTGATGTTTTAGGAAATGAAAGATCATCTAAATAATTGTCAAATGGCATGCCTAAAGTTGTTCCAAAGACCCCCTTGAGGTGTTGTTAACTGGCCAAAGTACAAGTTAATTCCTTTTAACCAGTTACGAGCCTATCTTTCCTACCTTCCTTGTTTTTGGAGCTTCAACTTATGAAACTTGATTATTTGAATTAGAATTAACATAGTAGGATGCTTGTAAGCTTAGCACCTCATTTGATTAAATTGTTAATCCCAATGAGGTGTCCAAGTTAGATTTAATATATACTGTAAAGTTTCATTTAAGGGTGATTTGATTTCTCCTCGTCCATAGTAGGCCCTCCTCAACCTTAGTTGAGTACTTGGGGATTAGAAGGCTATTAGAGCTCCTTTAAAATCCATCCTCATGCTCATTTATAAGGTTATACCTTTTGATTAATGAATGTGAGTTGCATCTCTCTCTTGAAAACCTCTTGTTGCATCTTAACCTTCGCACCTCAAGTGGTTTATCTAGGCCACTTTATCTCATTTAGGGGGTGATTTTCTATAACAAAGCTGATCTAAGGGGATTGCCTAAGTGTTTACAGGGGTGGCTCCATTAGATTGTCTCTTGTAAGCTTACTTATTTTATCTCTTTTTCGTTGTTGTTTACAACCAGTTTTAAGTGTCGCATTATGTCCGTAGGCACTCCCCTCTTCCCCTTTGTCTATGAATTGAAGTTAGTGAGGCTAGATACATCAAGTGGTATCAGAGCAGGGTCACCTCTCGTGGCCAAAGCTTCTCAAGCCTGAGCACAACCCAAAAGCCAAATACAAAGCCGACAAAGAACCTTTACTAAGCATGCTATCTAGCCTAACCCCGGAGCAAGTGGCTAAACAACCCTTAAGGGAGAAGGTATAATTAGAGGCAAGCATTAAGTATCTTTAATCTTAACCTAGTCACCTCATGCATGAAATAAGAACTGTGTGGAATTCAAGAATCTCAAGCGGGCATGAAGACTTAGATAGAACTCAGTAAGCAGAAAGCAATCCATTTGGTGAGTCAAGTGAGAATGACAAAGAAAGAAGGCCTAGGAGACAACATAAGCCATTGGAAAGAAGCTTTAATGAGTTCAAAGTGGATATTCCAAAGTTTGAAAGGTAATTAGATCTAGATTCATTCTTGGATTGGCTTCAAACTGTGGGAAGAATCTTTGAACATGAAGATATCCCGAATGACAAGAAGGCAAAGCTTGTTGCTTTGAAACCCGGGAAATATGCTTCCATTTGGTGGTCACATACAATGTCTAAAAGAGTTAGGAAGGGAAAGGGAAAGATTATGACTCGGAGATAGATGAAGGAGAAGCTTAAATCCAAGTTTCTTCCCTCCCACTATCTCTAAGACAACTTCCTTAAACTCCGCCATCTCAAACAATGTTCTGGAAGTGTAGAAGAATACCTGAGGCACTTTGATCAACTTCTCTTGAAATGTGAATTGAGAGAGGATGAATCCCGAACCTTGCTAAGGTGTTCGAGTGGCTTGGATGAGCAAATTACTTATGTTATTGAACTACACCTGTATGCCACCTTATACGAGCTTAGCACACTAGCTCATAAAATTGGACTTCAAAGAAAAGCCAAAGGTAATGGAGTGGTTCCTAAGCCTATTCCATAGTCCAACCCTTTTTAAGAGCCCCCATACCTTGCTCCCAACTTAACACCAAGTCCATCCCTAGACCTCCATTAGCTGTGGACCCAATGATCCCATCCATACCATTACCAAAACCTATGGAGAAGCAAAGGTGTTTTAGATGTCAAGGCCTCGAACACATTGCATCTGAGTGCCCCAATAAAAGGGTCATATCTTTGGCCGAATGTCAAGCTTCCTTTACGTGGCTAAAGGAGCAGGAAAGAGTAGAAGATAAGGAGCTTTACTTAAATGAGGCTTTAGGAGAAGTTGAGTAGGGATAAACATGAAATACTTTTGATTAGGAGAACTTTGAGTGCAATACCTTCCCAAGATGACCTTAAACAAAGAAAAATTACACACTAGGTGCACCGTGAGTGGGAAGGTGTATTCCCTCTTCATAGATGAAAGGAGTTATACTAATATAGTTCTAAGGGCATGGTAGAGAAACGCGAGCTCACAATGACACCCCATTGCAGTTTTGACTCCATTCAAAGGCAAAATTATGGTAAGGACATACATATGTCTTCGCGATGTTTGATATCTTTATCCATTAGGAAAGAATTATAAGGATAAATTTTAGTACAACATTGTCCTTATAGATGCTTGTCATGTCCTCTTAGGAAGGCCTTAGCTCTTTGATAGAAGAGTAATGCATGATAGCCGCTTAAGCACATACACTTTCACCAAATTCCCGAAGAACATCACCCTCACTCCCCTCAAATCAACCCTACAAAACAACTCCAATAAGCACCAAAGTGATTGCCTTCCCTATCACCCTTATCCAAGCTCAACTCCATGTGTTTGAGACTTATAAAAAGTGGACCTTGTTAGACCAAGAATTAGCCATAGCTACGTATCACTTTCATCCCTTGCTTACCCCACTTCTACAAGCCTTTGAGAACGTGTTTCCAATTGAAATCCTAATGGCCTACCCCCTAAAATATCTAACACAAAACTGACCTCGTTCCCGGTTTCACCCTCCCAAATACGTCGGTGTATAGGATGAATCCCCAAGGAACACAAGAAATATAATGTCAAGTTGATGATCTCCTACCCAAATACTGTTGCCATATCCCCAAGTTGGAAGATCTTCTTGATTAGTTACATAAAGCCTCCACATTTTCTAAGATTAATCTTAGAAGTGGCTATTATCAAATAAGGATTTATGAGGGGCATTAATGGAAGATGGCTTTTAAAACCAAAGGGAGATTGTTTGAATGGCTTATGATGCCCTTTGGTTTGACTAAGGCACCAAGCACCTTTATAAGGCTCATGAACCATGTACCTAAGTCGATCATAGGCAAGTGTATCGTTGTGTACTTTGGAGCCATTTTGGTGTGTAGTGAGTGCGAAGAGCACCAAGCTCCATACATCTTATCTTATGAGAAGTTTTTTAGGAACTTGGAAAAGTGCCACTTCATCTCCCCAGAAGTCATCTTCCTAGGTTGTATGATTTTGGCTCAAGGCATCCATATGGATGAAAGCAAGATCAAGGTCATCCATGAGTGGCCTATTCCTACCTTTGTTTAACAAGTCCGAAGCTTCCACGCCTATCTTCCTCTTATAGTAGGTTTGTGAAGAATTTTAGCTCCGTCATGGCTCCTATGATTGAGATTCTCAAAACAAAGAAGTTTGACTAGAATGAATAAGCCCATTCAGCCTTTGAAGAGACCCAACACTAGCCCATAAGTGGTCTCATCTTAGCTCTTTTGAGCTTTGGCAAAGTACTTGAAGTTAAGTGTGATGCATTTAGAGTAAGGACAGGGGCTATTTTGTCACAGGAAAAGAGGCCCTTTACTTTCTTTAATGAAAATCTCAATGATGCAAAGAGAAAGTTCTCCACTTATGACAGAGCATTTATGCCACAGGGAGAGCTTTGTTACATTGGAGGCACTACTTGGTGGGAGGTGAGTTTATATTACATTCAGAACATGAGGCCCTTAAGTTCATTCAAGGATAACATAAGCTCATTCCAAGGCATGCTAAATGGGAAGAGTACCTTCAATCCTTCAATTTTATGATCCATCACAAGGCCAACAAGCTTAACAAAGGGGTATATGCTTTGCCTAGAAGGTATCTCTTGCTTTCTAATTTGGAAACTAAAGTGTTCAGGTTTAAGTGTGTAATAGGAATGTATGCCAATGATGAAGATTTCAAGGATATCTTCAACAACTTATCCAGCCATAACCAGGGGCTACTCTATCGAGAAGAAAGCTTTTTATTTAACCGAACTCAACTTTGCATTCCAAAGAGTGGTTTTAGACAGTTCTTGATTCAAGAACTCCATGGGGACCAAATGACATTGAAAAACCTATTCTATGGTTAAGGATCACTACTGTTGGCCGAAGATGTCTAAGGATGTTGAATACTTTGCTAAGAGGTGCTCCTTATGCCAACTTCTTAAGCACCATTCACTTCCTCAAGTACTTTATTCTCCCCTTCACATACCTCAAGCCCCATAGGAACATGCAAGTCCTGAGTTCATCACCGGATTATCGAGAACTCAAAGGCATAAGGATTCCATCATGGTAGTTATGGACAGATTCTTAAGGATAGCTCACTTTGTAGCATGTCATGCTACTAATGATGGCTCATAATTGCTATTCTCTACTTTGAGTGGATGGTAAGACTCCATGGCATCCCCAAAAGTATTTTCTTGGATAGAGATACAAAGTTTCTATGCCATTTTTGGCTTACTTTGTGGAGGAAGATAGGAACTCATCTCAAGTTTAGTATCACTAGCCACCCTTAAATGGATGGCCAAACTGATGTGACTGATAGAACTTTAGGCATATTGCTTAGAGTTCTTATCAAGAAGAATATCAAGGGGTACGATGAGTTGCTTTCTTATATGGAGTTTTCCTTCAACTGAGCACCAAGTAATGCTACAAATCTCTCTATGTTCTAAGTGGTATGTCGCTGCAACCATCAGTCCCTACTGGAGCTTATTCCAACC
>NCQV01063422.1:2277-16253 GCA_002740545.1 Lophocereus schottii
TAAGCCTCAATGGTGAGAATTATACAAATTGGTCTAGGCCCGTTGCAAACAGCTTGAGATCCAAAAACAAACTGANNNTTGTTGACGGAATGTTGACAAGACCAGAAGGTGATTCCTCAGAGTTTGATGCCTGGGAGAAGAGTAATGCCATGGTTATTTCCTGGCTATACAATGTTATAGATAAAAATCTACATGGATCCATTGCCTATGCTGAGACGGCCAGTGAAATCTGGAAGGACCTAAAGGAAAGATATTCGCAAGGTAATGAAATTTGAATTCACCAATTGCAAAGAGAAATCACTCTTACTGCTCAAGGGACGTTAAGCGTGACTAATTTTTCACCAAGCTAAAGACCTTCTGGGATGAACTAAGTGCTCACTTGATGATGCCGAACTGCAGTTGTACCAAGGAGTACAAGTTATACAAATACCAAGAGGCAGAATGTGTCCATCAATTTCTTATGGGGTTGGATTGGATTCTTCCCAATTCGGTTTCTTAAGGTCGAACATTATGAGCATCAAACCTCTTCCAAACCTCAACAAAGTTTACTCAATGGTCTTGCAAGAAGAAAGACAGCAACATATGACCAAAGGAATGGAGAATCGGACTATTCCTGAGGCAACAGCCTTCAAGGCATCTACAACAACTAGAACGAGACCGGGGGGAGGCCAAAGTGCACCTATTGTCTGAAATTAGGGCATGAGAAGAGCCAATGCTACAAATTGAATGGTTACCCGCAGAATTGGCAAGGAAAGAAGGGAAATCGACTTACCTCAGCACCGAACAGAGGCTTCATTCGCAGCGGATCTGTAGAGCCATGCATGAGGGGATGGATGGACCAGGAGCAAAGGTCAGCCCACACCGACCGCGAGGAGTAGTTGCGAACTGCGCCGGAAAACAGGGGGAGACGTCGAGCCTTGTGGACTCCGGTGAGCATCGAAGCACAGTGCAAAACAAGTATGGAAGATTGACACAGGAACAGGTAGAAATCCTTTATTCTCTCTTTAAGGAGAGAGAAAACCAAGACAAAATGAGTGGTGAGGCAGTTATTTCTATATCTCTTCCATGGGTCCTTGATGGTGGGGCCTCACATCACTTGACATCCAACAAGAATGTACTGGCTAATAAATATAAACAGGCAGCACCATTGTATATTACGCGTCCAGAAGGATAGAGTGTCCAGGTGGAAGAGGCAGGGACAGTTTGTGCTGCTCCAGTATTGATACTAAAAGATGTTCTATATACACCAACCTTTGCCTATAATCTTGTTTCTGACCCTTAGTTGACTAGAGATAAGAATTCTATTATTACTTAAGGGGCTGATTTTTATCTTATACAGGGCCTCACCTCGAATAAGCTTATTGGAGCGGGTGAATTGAGAAACGGGGTCTTCTATTTAAAGACTAATATAGGACGTACGGTATTCGCTGCGGTTCACAATAAGGAATCAGTTCTTTGAGATCAATGACTTGCACATCCGTCATTCGGTAGCTTATCTTCATTATCAGTCACATATGGTTTCTAGTTAAATAAGAATTTCTATGAATGTTGCGATATTTGTCATAAAGCCAAACAAACTAGAAGTTCGTTTCCTATTAGCTTGTCTTGGGCTAAAAGACCCTTTTCTTTGATACATTGTGATTTGTTGGGAAGATAGCATACTCCCTCTCTAAGTGGTTGTCATTATTTTCTTTGCATAGTTGATGATCATAGTCGGGCTATTTGGGTGTTTCTTCTAAAAGATAAATCCGAAACTTATAGACGACTAGTGCATTTTTGCTCTATGGTGCAAAATCAATTTGGGTTGACCGTACCGAGGGTTCATAGTGATAATGAAACTGAGTTTACAAATGGGTCTTTGCAAAATTATTTTCTTGAGCAAGGTATAATTCATGAAACTTCCTGTGTTGATACGCCTCAACAAAATAGGAGAGTTGAGCGGAAAAATCGACATGTGTTAAATGTAGCTCGGGCATTGAGATTTCAAGCTAACTCACCTCTATAATTCTAGGGCGAGTGCATTCTTACTGCAGCCTACCTTATTAATTGCACTCCTACTAAGTTGCTAGAGTTTAACACGCCCTATGAAGTTCTCTTCGGGGTCAAACCAATTTATGATCATCTTAAGGTGTTTGGGTGCCTGTGTTATGTACACAATCATGACCGAGGAAGGGGCAAATTTGATGCAAGATCTATCAAGTGCGTTTTCTTGGGCTACCCATATAATCAAAAAGGGTGAAAATTATATGATATGGAGAAAAAGAAAATTATTATATCTCAGGATGTTGTCTTTTTTAAGGACCAAATTCCTTATGTCCATGAACAGATTCCGGGTTCCACAATCCTTCCTCAGTATTTTGAGGAGCCCATTGGCTTAGATGAGTCCATGGAGGCTAGGGCCGAACACATGGCCCGTGATTCTGACTCCAGAATTAGGCTGTGAGCCCATCTACCGAGGAGCCTGTGCAGTCCATCACGGTTGCTCCTCTACGTCCAGATGCTGGGCCGGGGCTCGATTCTGCAGGAAGCCCAATACCTGGGCACCCGGGTTCTCAGCACTCAGGGCCCTATTCTGGGCCTGCACAAGCTGCCAGCAAGGGAGAGCCATCCCTGAGTGATCTGCAATAAGCAATGACCCATACCCAGCCCCAGCAAAACCGACAACCTCTTGTCCATTTGCGCGATTATATGTGTCATACTGTTATAGACCCCAGCTCTTCACCCCTCGATCATGCTTCTTCAGGTACGTCTCACCCTTTATCTCATGTAGTTATGATAAATTCTCAACCTCTCATCGCGCTTTGTTAACTGCTAATAATAATCACGATGGGCCCAAGTATTTTTCTCAAGCTATCAAAGATGAATGCTGGAATGAAGCCATGAGGAAGGAGATCTCGGCCCTGGAAAAAAAACCAAACTTGGGACTACGCTGTTTTACCTCCAGGAAAGCGAGCCCTTGGATGCAAATGGGTCTATAGGGTAAAATACAATGCAGACAGGACAGTGGAATGCTTTAAAGCCCGTTTAGTCATATTGGGCAATACCCAAGTTGAAGGAGAAGATTTCACTGAGACATTTTCCTCCATAGCAAAGATGGATATAGTACGATGTTTATTAACTGTTGCTGTTTCTAGAGGATGGGGGCTACATCAGATGGACGTTCACAATGCCTTCTTGCATGGAGATCTCGCTGAAGATATATATATGAAGCCGCCCCCTGGATTTGCTGCTCTCAAAACTCACATGGTATGCAAGTTGAAAAGTCCTTATATGGATTTCGTCAAGCTCCGCCCCAATGTTTCTTCAAACTTGCTACAACTCTTCGGGACTATGGCTTTAAACAGACACCACTTGATCATTCCTTGTTTATTTACAGAAAAGGCGATGTTTTCTTGGCTCTCCCTATTTATGTCGACGATCTGGTCCTCAAAGGCAACCATTCCAACCAGTGTAATGCTTTCAAGCATACCTGCACAAATGCTTCAAACTGAAGGATCTTGGACCATTTAAATATTTTCTTAGCATTGAGGTTGCCCATTCCCTGAAAAGGACTTTTTCTGTGTCAACGAAAATACACCCTGGATATTTTGACTAAAACTGGGATGCTTACTTCAAAGCCTGCTTCTTTTCCTATGGAACAATACCATCATCTTTCAGCAAATTCAGGGGATCCCGCTCCTGATCCTTCCCAATATCGATGACTTATCGGTCGATTGCTATATCTTACTATCACTCAACCAGATATTACATACTCAGTTCATATTCTGAGCCAGTTCCTACAAGAGCCACGACAATGTCATTTAGAAGTAGCCGCTAACAATCCATTGAATCTCACCGTTTTTTGTGATTCTGATTGGGGTGGATGTCCTATGTCTCATCGATCTATTATGGGTTATTTAGTCCAGTTGGGCAAAGCTCATGTCTCCTAGAAGACCAAGAAACAAGCTACAGTTTCTTGCTCTTCCGCTGAAGCCGAATATCGAGCTATGGCAAATGCCACAAGTGAAATTGTTTGGTTGCGAAATTTATTGAGTTTTCTTGGCGTCCAAGTTCCAACTGCAACCATGTTTTGTGATAATCAGCCAACCCTTCATATCACTGCTAATCTAGTATTTTATGAACGTACTAAACACATTGAGGTGGATTGTCATTTTATTCGAGAGCGGCTTCTCTCGGGTGTCATCACTACTCAGTATACCCATGCAACGGAGCAGCTTGCCGATATCTTCACTAAAGCACTGAGCCAATGACAGTTTCAATACCTACTAAGCAAATTGGGTGTCTCGAATCTCCACACTCCCACTTGAGGGGGAGTATCAGGATACTAGAAATATTAGGACCTTCCTAATTCTTTTGTAATTGCCTTTGTATAGGATTCTATCATATTTTAATTTTTCCCAATTGTGTGTTTAGCTGGACTGTAACTTTGTAACAGCATAAATATGATACACGGCTATGGGAGAGGGCTGAGAAAGCTGAATTCTCTCCAAACAAAATATTTTACAAAAGGAATACCACTAAAAGCTATCCAAGAAGATTGAACTTATAAGGAAGAAGAATCCAACGACAATGAAGAGGCATTCTCATTGATTGTTTGAGGCCTTAACAAAATGGGGCTAAAGAAAAAATTCAATCAACGAGGATTTAACTTAAAAGGATCCAGGTTAAAAAGAAATCGAAAATCGTCGAAAGGTAAGTTTTTCTATAAAGACAATACTAATGTTAGTTCTTGTTATGGATGTGGTATGCCAGGACATTTGTTAAAGGATTGTCTACTAATCCAAATGATAGAAGAATCATGGAGATTTAAAAAGAAAGACAACAAGAGAGCAATGATCGCAGCTTGGATCGATAGCGACACAAGTAACAGTGAAAGTGATGAAGAACACAATGCTAACATCTGTCTCATGGCTAAGGAAGTACAAGATCATCAAAGATCTTAGCATGAAAGTACTGATGAGGTAGATATATCAGCTCTCTGTGAATGCTCTAAAGAAGAATTAATTAATACCTTAGTCAATTTCGCTAAACTAGAACAAAGATATCTACCTAAATATACAGATTTCAAGAAAAATCTTCGATAATTAAATCAAATAAATGTAGCTCTTGAAAAACTGAGCAATGATCTTCATGATAAAGTTAAGAGTTTAGAAAATAAAAATATGGAATTGCAAGCCAAGTATGGTAAAACTCACAAAATAATCTTAAAATTCACATGAGGACAAGAAAACTTGGACAAGCTGCTTTATACCCAAAGAGCATCCTTTAACAAAGAGAAAATTGGATATAATCACTCCAACAAAAAGAATACCTATAAGAATTTCTTTGCTAAGTCTACTCCGTATAAAAAGAATGTTAGAATGTGTAATTATTGTTCTAAAATAGGTCATATTGCATACTCATGTCCACTCAGAAAACCACCTTCAACGATTATTCAGATTTAGATTCCAAAGGGAACAAGACCACTTAATATGGTAGACACTAATGGATCCAAATTTTTCAAAAATACTTTGAGAAATGTTTAAGTTAATTTGGTAAGAGTACTTGATGACTGAGCAACCAAAAAAAAAAGTTAAGAAAATAATTAAAGATCTTGCTTCTGACAAAAGTTTCACAAACTAAGGACAAATGCAATCTTGATTTATCTTTTCACTGTTCTAATCTTGGAGAAAATCATATTGAATTTCACGGTGGCGTCAATATTTTTGGATTTTTTGATCTTCTTTGTCCTTTGTTATGTCGCCATTACATGTGCATAAATAAAGGGTGACCACCTATTCTTCATCTCAAAATCAAGCTAAACAAATTTCCATCTCACACCTTCCTATTTAGGCATTAAGAAAATATTGACAAAATCCTTTCCAAGTCCTGACCTTAAGAGTTCGAATTCAATCTTTAAAGTTCCTAGCCATCGTGTTCTTGCTTAACTACTCACACAAAAAAATAATAATAATAATAAAATGAAGCTCTAACATTTGTATACGTACATAATATTTTTCAACACACTAGACCTTGAGGCTATAATACATGCTTGGACAAACTGATATGATTCTTTGTCTATGAGAATTCACATGCTCTTCGTGTCTTGCTGGATAAATATTTTAAGAAAGGGAAAATATAATTTATCCTAGATTGTTTGCACTTCTATATATTTTAAGACAAGGAAAATATAATGAGAATTCCCATCTAGTTCCTGGATTGTTTGCACTTTTATATGTCTTATAATTAATTTAAGAAAGGGAAGATAAATAATTTGAATTGTGATATCTTTTCATATCCTCTACATTCGGGTTAACCTATGTCCCTAAGATTGATATTATATACTTAAATTATTTCTGCAGGGGGGAAAATATGCCACTGGTGTATAAATTGTGTTATAATGATATAGGCATGAATTAAGGGGGAGATATAATCGCCAATGGTACTTATCTCTTGTTTCTATCCTCGGTTTGTACGTTCTAATCATTGCATCGAAGGGAGGAGAAAATAGTTTGATTACATATGATAAAGTATCATATAGTTAAATCATTTTTGAAAGGGGGAGACATAAAGAGTTTTGAAATATTGACATTCTAATATATTAATGTCTCCGAAGAATTATTGACATATAACTTCATTTTTATATTTATGAGTGTTATATTAATATGGAGTCATGCTATTAATCTATAATGACATTCTACAATCCTTCATATCTTACCATTTAGATGAAATAATAAAAGATGGAGAAAGATGAATTGTTAAGTTCAAATAGTAAGATCACTGTAAGCATCTTAATTATTCAAGTTAGATTTTGTCATTCATCAAAAAGGGGGAGATTGTTGAGTTACTCCTAAACTTAAATTAAGTTGGATAGTATTTTGATAAAAGACAAAAAGGATTGAATTAATTATGAACCAAATGAATCCAGGTAATGACGTTCAAATAGTTGGCAAATTTGAAATGAGCATAATAAAGCAGCCTATTTATACCAAGAAAGCCATGTGGATGTTTATGGAGAAGGTATGTGTTATTTTATTTGATTCATTAGTTGGGAAGTTAATCAAGGAAAATATTTAGCTAATCCAAAATTTGAAGGGGAGCTTTGGAGTAATGGTAAGGTTGTCTTCATGTGATTAAAAAATCACAGGTTCGAGCCTTGGAATTAGCCACTGAAAAAGTTAGGTTAGGTTGCCTACAATTCACCCCTTGGGGAGAGGCCCTTCCCCGAATCCTGCGTGAACTCAGGATACTTGTGCACTAGGTTGACCCTTTTTTTTATGATTTTATCCTCACATGATAAATATGCTCTTAACCCATGATACTTACCATGTAAAAATGATATGATATGATTTGAGTCAAAATAAGCAACATCATCCTTATTCTAGAATGAATATCTACAATATTTTGCAATAGCAAGGAAAAGATATTATGCAGCTTCATATCAACACAAATCATGGCAAAGATTGCAAGAAAATCAAATCAGAATCTGTTGACCAGATTTCAAGGGCCTGAAATGCAATTTCAAGATATTCTAGGCAGAATTTCCTTTCTTGATAGAATTAGTGCATAACAACTAAAGCCTATAAATAGAGGCCAAATGAAGGGGTGCAAGCATCAAAGCAAGTTGCAAGACCATTGAGCTATACATTTGTAAATTGACTCTAAGCATTACATTGTGATCAAAAGTTATAAGTCTATTGAGGAATTCTTTATAAAGGAGTGAACTTAGGAGTTGGTGTGAGGTCAATACTCCCCTGACTTACATCAAGAGGTTGATTTAAGTACTTGGGATCTCTAGAGTGAGGTAGTTCTGAGATATTATAAGCGTTCACCTTAATAAAAAAAGTTGAGAGTTGAATCCTAGAGTTAAATAACTCTAGGCGGGGACCTAAGCCTGATTGAGGTCCAATCTCGCTAAAATATCCTTGAGTATTGTCTCATTTTAATTTCTGTTCTTACTTTTAATTTTGTTTTTAAATTTCTGTTATCACCCTATTCACCCCCGTCTAGGGTGATCTGAGTCTTCATTATTGTTTTCATTGAACAAATATAAGGCTCCAAGTTCAAAATCCCATCGGAGAGAAGTTGCCTTGTGAAAGGACCTTCTTTTGTTTTCAAACTTGCTAGTGTTACTTGCCGTAATTTTTTGGAGATCAATGAAAGTTAGTACCTTTCGGGTTTATTTTGATTANNNNAGTGCTCAAATCCATCCCCCACATATATGCATTTTGCACGTAATAATATGTGCCAATAGTCTCGGCATTACAAATAAAGTGTTTGCTTTGGGGGTGTAACTATATTAGCAAAATGTTAAATGTCTTACTACATAACACTTTTAAGTGTCTTATTTTGGCCTAAAAATTATATTACAATATTTTTAAATTCAAAAAAAATGATATAATCAAATAGTGAAGCATATTATAATTTATAAATTGTGTAAAATCATCTTTTTGTCCATAATTAACTACATTTCTAAAATATGCGTATCATATGCCGTCTCAGATAGAGTTGATTCGATTAGAGAGTATCATTCAATACTTCATCGATGTAGCCGATGCATATTTAAGCTTAGCCATTTACAATTAAGTGTAATCATTGAGAATTTGGTAATCTTAAATTATAAAATATGTTAATTTAAAATGAGGCAAGATATTAAAGGTGTCTTGCGACAAGATACATACCATTACTCACTATATTATCTTGATCATTTGACTTACTTTTATCAAGGTTAGGGAGTGGACATCAACTATTTTGCAAAAAACTAGAATTCTGTCTTCTTGTTCTATTTCTATGTTAATGATAAATGTCTATTTTGCATTGGAATAGAGGATTACAAATGGTAGCATTTTAATTAGGGAATATCTGTGTATTCTAAGTTGACGTTATGCCTCTCTCATCGCTTTTTTACTTGGGTGTGTTTTGTATGGTTTTACAGATTTAATCGAATAAAACTAATTGAGTTTACTATGTTAGTGATAACTTTTGAGGCCCTGGAGATCAAAAGATGGAAGTTTAAGATATCCAAACAACAGCCTACGTAAACAGACTATGGCCAAAACCACGGTCTAGGAACTTAGAGGAAGAAGCGGGGAGAACAGTTGAAAGAAAAACCCATGGTAAAGCAACCATGGTCAACCCGTGGTGGAGGGCACGACCATGCATGGTGCCAGGCATGGCTCATGCTAGATTTGTTTTCGCATGCTTCTTTGGTTTATACTCGGTTTATGCGATTGCTCCCATTTTCTACTTTATGAGACATGTTTATAGGCATCATTTGGCATCGATTCACCATATTCGAGTAAGCTTAGGCTCCATTAGAGTGCGGGAGAGGAAAAGGGGTGGGAGATTCATGAGGGAGCGAGATTTCCAATCAACATATTCAACCATGTGTTCAGGTTGGGCAAATTCTTTCTTTATCTCTCTCTCTCTTTTTCATGTTAGATGTAATGCTTCCTAAGTTGGTTAATTTAGTTTTGTTAAGTCATGTTAGATTTGCGAGTTTGATCCTAGATTTATGCAAATATTTGTTAATTTTTTTTGATCCATAGTTGATTTCTTTGCTATTTTAGAATTAATTAATATCATGCAAAATGATAAGCATCTTGCTGCAAGACATTTTTTAAGTGTCTTATTTTCACTTAAAATGCATATTATCATATATTAAATTGAAAAATGGTATGATTGAATAGTGGAAGGGTGTCCAAGCTTATAAATTGTGTAAAATCATCATTTTATACATAATTTTTCACATTTACAAAATCATACATATGATATGCCTTCGCCGATGAGCTTGATCCGATTAGAGTGTCAATTTGTATTTATTCGCGCAACCAACAGATATTAAATCTTTATAACTCATAATAAGTTGTAATTATTAAAAGTTGGTAATTTTGAATCATGAAATATATTAACTTGAATTAAGACAAGATATTTAAGAGTGTCTTACAACAAGACATATATCATCACCCTTAACATCATATACCCTCCTCCACATTTAGAGACATCTTATTTGTAACATACTATTTTTAGAATTATTAATCGACCCCCTCATTTTAAAAACTATTATCATATGACCTTATTTTTGAATGAAAATTTTGTAGGTCAGGTGGATTAAATTATAATAACTAAAGTGTATCTGATAATGATTTTTAAGCTGAGAGCGTTAAAATAATAATTATAAAAATAGTGGGTTATATACAAGATTTACCTAAACATGGAGGGAGGTGTACGATAATAATTCATTTTAGAATCTCTCGGCATGTTTCATTTTCTTGCATTTATTAGATATTGGATGAAGTGCTGAAAAAGTGAAATCCAACACTGGAACCATATGATTTGACTTGATTGAGTGAGATCTTGAGAAAGAATCATTGACTAAGAAACATCCACCAAAATGATAATCCCAGCCCCGATGCAGTTAGACTAACCAAGAACCCTGACAAACAACAATTGGTATATTTAAGTATGTCACTTGACTTTGAAAAAGGGTTATGGTACTTTAATTATCGATTTTGAAACAACCAAATGAGAAAGAAGTGCTTTGATTGATACATGGATTAGTGACTTCTTGATTTGCTTAATTGCTTGATTATTTATCCATCAAAATAGATGGTATAGTTTAATTTTAATTTCAAATCTTGATTAACTAAGCCTATCTTGAGGGACTATAGTCCAATAGTTGATCTAGTCTTTGTGTACTACAACACAATACCCCGTGTGCTTGTGGGCCGATCAGGTAGTAAAAAATTTGCTATAAGCCTATAATCGAATCTGTGCTTGCGTCCGTCGATTGCATGCCTGATCCCATTTCCTTTGAATCTCCCACTCCTTGCTGTCCCTCACTCTAATAGAGCCTAAGCATACCCTACTATGGCGCATGGATGTCAAATGATGCCTTCAAACATGCCTCATAAAACAGAACATGGGATGTAAGTGGCAAAAACCAAACATTCGTGCCAAACAGCTCTGACATGGTAGCGCACGTGACCACGGGCTGGCTATGGTAGCCACCACGGTCATGTCTTTTCTCACAAGTTGGTCATGGCATGCTCTGCCCCAACATTTTCTTCGGTTCTTTTTCCGTACTTCTTTCCCTAACCGCCCAGCCCATAGTTCTCCAGCTAGCCACAATCTATCCTTGTGGGGTATTGTTTGGCCTCCTAAGCCTCTATCTTTTGATCTCCAAAGCCTTAAAATCTATCATCAATGTCGCAGACTCAGGTTCATTCAATCAAATATGTAAGAACAAGGCATAAAAGCAATAAAAAGGGCATCAAGTAACCAAAGTGCATAAATGTCTCCCAAAATACTTGCTATAGCCCTTTGATACTATGCAAAATGGGTATTTATCGATTAAATAGTTGAAAATTTTTCATATGCCCTTTTTAATATGCTTTTGCATAGAGTTTTCTTGATGTTGAGGTGGCAAGAGAGTGGACTTATTTGCTGGTAAAAGTGTCAGGCTAGGCTGCTCTTGATCTTCCTATAAAAAAGGCAGTCCCTGAAATTGTCCTAAGAAATGACCCTCCGATAGTCAAGTCAAACTTCCCGAAACAAAAAAAAAAAAAAAATGGAAAGGACAAGAAAAAAAAATAAAGATTGGTTCTTGGAATAAAGATTGGAGCTTGGGATCCGTTTCAATGATAGTCTGATAGTTGTGATGATTTCCTCCAGAACCAGCAGATGTGCGTAGTAATAAGTGTCCCTTTTCAGGTGCGTAAGTGACTATTTATAGGTCACTGTATGGATGGTAAAATAGTAACTTCTAAAACCTTCAAAGGCGTTTGGTTGTGATCCATCACTGCCCAAATAGGTCGTTACATCTCTTGATAATGGTCTTTGGGCCTCTTCTTGGCGTAGATCCCTAAAGGGAAAGCGGCCTTCTGCTGACGAGCCATGTGGACTATCATCGACTTTTTTCTAAACCATTTTTGCCCCTTTGGTTTTGCCCCCGCAACTTCAAAAAGGTGGGGCAGGTGAAATATGGAGCATACATCCTTCTAATCTTCATGAGTATACTGTAATTTTTTCATTCTCTGGAATGCGTATTTTCTCAAGGTAGAGGGTTTGCATGCCAAAGTCATCAATTACCTTGCTGACGATTGGACTTTCCCTAGTCATTTAATGCTCCCTCTTTATGTTAAGGACCCTTTCCCCTTGTATAAATTGACCCGAAAGGGGGTGAATCCTCATTTCACCCCTTTCTTGTCTTCAGAAGATTTGCTAATTGAAATCATGGTTCTCCCCAATTGCAAAACACTTCTATGATGAAAGTCCACGTACGAGAAAGCTTCAATTACTAGAAGCTAGTCGAAAATGTGCCTCCTCTTGTCTCGCAAGTTTTTGCTTGCTGACTAGAAATGATATGCCTATCCTTCAACAAGGAGGATGCAGAGGAGATGGCCTAGGAGGTAGATGTCCCTGAGATTGTCTAGGCAATGTTTTAGACCATGGTAATAAATGATGCAGAGGAGCTAGGCATTCTTCTTGGGATCATGGCCGAGGTTCTAAAGTCAGCCCTGAAAGACCTCAAATGGTACTCATTCGAAGCCTGGTTCGACATCCACAGAACACAACTATTGTCTTTTTGCCAACCATTAGCGGTTGAGCCTTTGGCTGCACTCGAGGAGAATGTTCGGCCAAACGACACCCTTTCTTTCTCTTCTTCTCTTCTTTTTTTTAGTGTGCACATACGTTACAATGTATGTATCCTCCACTAGTTTTAATGAAAGAAACTTTGCTGAATTGCACATTCTCCTCCTACCTGTGGCCTTTTATGTGTCTTTACTAATACTATAAACAGTAATGCCCTTTCAAGACTGCATCCAGGGACCCTTAGCTGCCCTTGGGGCTAAAGATGTTGCGGACATTCCTAAGGCTATACTTGACATGGCTTACCCCCTTGGTGGATGAAGGTGCAATCGATGGCCTAATGGTCGTGCTAAGACGACCCCAACTCCTTGAGGTCGTGCTTAATAGAGTTTAGCCTCTTTAGGGCTAAAGATTTAGCAAATGAGGGGATGGTCTAGAGGTCATGCTTAATAACCCTTGGGCTGATAAGGTTGACCATGTTGTGTTGTTTTTCTTTAGGCTTTAGTTGAGTTGACTTCTTAAAAATTTTCTTTGCTTGTGTTTGCTCTTGTGTGATGACTAGCATGTTTGGCACTAATCGATTTTTGTTTTGATTTTTGTTTTCTTATGAAAGGTCAATATGGTCATTTGATTTGTCATCATCAAAAAGGGGAAAATTGTTGACCCTATCCTTATGTAATGTAAGGTTTTGATGATGACAAACCAAATGATCATATTGACCTTTCATAAGAAAACGAAAATCAGAACAAAAATCGGTTAGTGCCAAACATGCTAGTCATCACACAAGAGCAAACACAAGCAAAGAAAAATTTTAAGAAGTCAAGTCAACTAAAGCCTAAAGAAAAACAGCACAACATGGTCAACCTTATCTTCCCCCTTTTGGCATCATCGAAAAAACGAGCATCAGAGCAAACAGGTGAAAACAGGGTGTTTGCAATCATCACCACTTGGGTAATGGAGGAAAAACAACCTGCGATACACTCAAGTAGATGGTACGGTAATGATATTAGCTATCCGAGTCACGCACAAACAAGTAACGACAAGAAACAAGCAAGGCAAATCATTAAAACATAACCAACCAAGATTAGGATAGCCACAATTTATCAGACCATGCAAGACAAGCAGTTTAGAACAGTGTTGAGAACAGGTTGAAAAATAAGAGAAGATAGAACAGGGAAGGGATCAGGAGGTAGGGCTGATTTAGGATGGAGGAGAAGAGAATTTGGTGGTGAGGACGGAAAGAATCGACATTAGATCCTTATGGTGCTTGGCATTGAGAGCCTTCTCCTCAGCAAGAGCAGCTTTAACCTCAGCGAGCTCGGTCTTCAACTGGGTTTGGTCCAGAAGTAAGGCATCAACAGAAGGCTCACTGGAGGAAGAGCCAGGAACAGGGGGAAAGGGTGTTC
>NCQV01063425.1:0-22664 GCA_002740545.1 Lophocereus schottii
ACGGGCTCGGGTTCGAAAACTAGCTCAAACCGAGTGCACTTGAAATTTTTTTTTCCAAGCTCGAGATTAAATGTAATATCAAAAAAATAATTTAATCTTTTAAATCATGAATATCAAGGCCTACTATCAACTTTTTCCGAAATTGTCCGATAAATAAAACTCGAATTGCAAAATGCGGCCCAAAATGAATTCCCCCAACTGGGATAATTAAATGAGATAAATAAATGTGAATAATGAATAGCATGACTTAATTAAATAAATAAACATCGTTTAGGGTCGGGCTATTACAAGCTATGTCAAGCATGTGTCCTTGCTTTATGCAACTTTAATGATGTATTTGAAGTCAAGTGAAGCTCTAGTGTTGTGTGTGCTAGTGCCATCCTCGCCTAATCTAAGGGTTGTTTCCATGCATCAATGACAAGTTCAACGGCTCCAAAAAGAATTGCAGCACCTATGAGGACTTGTATGCCATTATGAGGGTGCTAAACCATTGAATTCCAAGTTTTGGTTTTGTGTTGCTTTCGAATTGTAAGGCTTTCTCGTACATTAATGGGGAGGATAAGTCAATGTAAGGTAAGCCCTTCAATCCTTCACATTTTCTTGAAAGCATAAAGAGTTTCTAGGAAATGTGATGGCTAATGCACTCTCAAGAAGCTATATCTTTTTTTCAGCTTTGGAAGTAATGATATAAGGATTTCACTAAGTCTAAGAGCTTTACAAAGTAGGTAGGATTTCAATGAGTTAATCTAGGGCCTTTTCAACCATGGTCGTTATAATGCCCAAGAAGGGTTCCATTCAAAATTTAACATCCTATATATTTTTTAAAACTTTCTCTAGGTGATCCCATTGGTAGGGAGGTACCCGATGGTACTTTAGGTAGTTTTTTTTTTTTTAAGTGGAAAAGCAATTGTTCATTAAATTATGAAGGAATAGCTTCCGAGCTTACAAAAGGCTCAGTAGGCCATGGGCATATATCCATCCACACCTGTTCAAAGCCCTGAGGAATCCGCCTAGCCAAATGGTGAGCCATTGTACTTCTATGTCTCCTCACATGTGACTAAGTACAAAATTCAAAGGATTTTGACAGAGAAAAAAATATCATCTCAATTACATCAAAAGCACTAAGAAGAATTCTGATGTTCATAACCTGCTGGAAAACCAATAAGGCAATCCATCTCCACCACGATTCTCCTCAGCCCAGTATGCCGAATTAACTATAGACCGAACAATGCTACCTTCCCCTCAACTACCGTTGAGGATCATCTACCCGCTGGTACTTTAGCTAGTTATTCTAGCATCAGTAGGATGATGAAAATACTAAAAAGGAATTTTTATAATATTCGTGAATTTTTATGTTCGCATTACTAATTGAAAAATATATATGTAAGGGTCTTATGAGGGTAACTTAATAGAAATATGCAAAGTGATTAATTTAAGTAAGAAGGGACATTTTGAGGGGACATAAAAAGAAATAAATAGGTTTAAAAAATAAAGAATATATATCAGATTAAAAAGGGGTTGTTCTCTCAATTCATATAACTAGTCCCAAAAGAAAAAAAAAGAGGAGGAAGCCTTTTACTTATTTTTCTTTTTCTTTATAAGCCAGATGACAAAGGAATCAAGAAAAGAGGGGGAAAGGAGGGGTGTGTATGTGTGTGTGTGTGTGTGTGAGAGAGAGAGAGAGAGAGAGAGAGAGAGAGAGTGTATGACATTAACAAAATGCGAAGAGGGAGAATGGAAGCGAATGGTGTGTGAGAGAGAGAGAGAGAGTGTGTGTATGTGAGAGACAGAGATAGAGAGAGGGAGCGAGAAAGAGTGATAAGTCAAAATAGTAAGTGCATGGGATAACTATGGTGATCAACCAACAAATATGAGTCATATTCATAGGTAGTTGTGCTTTCATATATCGGAGCTATTTCAAGTGCCTATGTTAGGCAAATTAAAAGGTGGTGAAAACCTAAACTAAGAAAGTGATAAAAAGATGTTTGAGTTATGATTTCACCACTTGATAGACTAATGAATGTAGACAAGCCTAACCTACCTAAGCCTATTGCTAGTATTTAAGAATGGTCGGCTGTAGCATTAAAGGCCACCCAAACCCTCTTCCAAGGGCCGAAGGCTAATCTAATTGTTCTAATCACCTATTTTCATGGGGTTCTCCCAATTACGCCATAAGAGCACAACCTACAGACCTAGCTAGGATTTTTTTTGATTATTTTTATGTCAAAATTTTGCCTACTCTCTATACCCGCACAAGCAAGTTGGCCTTACCTTTCATCCTAAGCCAAACTAATGAAAGTTCTTCTAAGCATTTCTTCTAAACAACTCCTAGATTATAATAACGAACTAGATGTGACTGGGCTTATATAAGTTATTTAGCTATGAAGAGGCCAATCGCAACCAATGCAACACAAAATTAGACAAAACTAATCATCAAAAGAGAGTTCTTAGCCCCTTTTAGCACCAAGTTATCGCCTTTTTTTAAATACAGAACCCTAAAAGTGGGTTGCTGAGAGCTGATGGTGCTCCTCCTCATCTAACAGTGGTGCCATGCCAAGGAAATATGAAGGTCCAGCTAGGACTCACTCCTTCAGATCTTTTACTCACAACCCTTTGTTGAATACGGAGCCCTCTATTCTAGTAGGTACTGTGCAACTAAATGAAATTCATCCTGAGAAGGATTCCACCCCAATTGTTGTAGCTGAACAAGTGCTTGAGGAATCATCGTGAAGAATGGAAGGTAACCTTAATTCCTTTTACGCAAATTTTGATATCTCCAAATTAAGGAATGCTGGGCATAAGCTTGAATACATACAACCCCAAATTCACAATGAAGTGAAATTTACGAAAATCGTACTCGAGGATGTTGAATATGAAATTAAGTACTGGGAATCAGTGATGGTCTGTTATGTCCTTGTGGTGTCTCCACATTCTCAATTTTGGAAGGTTTCATTCATAGAACCTGGGCTGATTATTCAATTGAGAAAATTGTGCTGATGAGGAATGGTTTGATATTGGTGAAGTTTGATTCGATTGATACTAGGGACATTGTTCTCCAGCATTGGTTTTACCACTTTGATAAAAAACCCTTTATTGTTAAGCCATGGACAACAGATTTTGAGAAGGAAAAAGTGCATAATGTCCCAATTTGGGTCCAATTCCCTGAATTGGATCTGAAGTATTGAAGCATATAAGCAAGTAAACTTGCGAGTCCCTTTGACATTCCAATAATGGCTGATAAGAATACCTAAGAGAAGAATTGAGTTATATGCCTGAGTACGAATTGAAGTACTGATTTAACGGGAAGTGCCAAAGTATATATTCTATGAGAATAAAAAAGGCCTACTAATGCAATAGGAAGGTTGTGTTTGAATGAAAGCCCATCCTCTGTGATAAATGTGAGAACTATGTCCATGAAACTGAGAATTATAGGAAAGTTGTGGGTAATTGGCAATGGAGGCCAAAGGCAATCCAACCCCCACCAACAAAGGAAACCCAGAAGGAGAATATAATTGGAACTTAGACTGAGGATGGATGGACTGAGATACCAAGGGCCAATAGAACACCTCCGCCATAAGCTAACGCTGATATACCACAAGCCAACTCATTCTCACCCTTGGAAGCCATAGCTTAAGGAGCTAATCATGAAGACAATGCAGCAAATAGGATGAGAAGCATTGGGGGGAGTTAAGGTATCCTTGCTCCTAATGGATAACATAGCATGTTGGAACATAAGGGGGATGAACTCCTCAAATAAACAGAAGGTAGTAGTAGACTTCTGTAACAAGAATAAAGTAGCGCTTATGTGCCTTGTGGAAATAAAAGTCAAGGGTAGGAACTTTACCCTTGTGGTAAACAATATGCAAGGGTGGCAGCATGAAGCTAACTATATTCATCACGATAGAGGAAGAATGTGGCTCATGTGGAAGGAAAGTGAATTTCAAATACAAATCACATCTTCTAATCAACAAGCCATGCACTACTGTGTTTATCACATGTTCTGAAGGAGAGAACTATACCTGACAGCTATTTATGGATCCAATGATGCAGAGGAAAGATAGGATCTATGGAACTTCATCAAAGCTAAAACTACCACAACTGATGCTCCATGGTTACTTTTAGGTGATTTCGATCACCTATTAGAGCTAGATGACAGAATTGGGGGAATGCCAGTTACCAATGCAGATATTAAAGACTTCCAGGACTGCCAAAATACCGCAAGGTTACAAGATATGAACTGGAATGGGTGTAAATATACTTGGACCAACAAGCAAGAGTACGAGGATAGGATATTTCAAAACTTGACCATGTTCTGGCCAACAATAAGTGGATGACTGACTATCTTACTACAGAAACTCTCTTCCTTACTGAGGAGGTTTTTGACGATTGCCCAGGTTTGATCAAATTTTTTAAAATGCCTATCCTTAGTGAATGCTCATTGAAATTCTTTGATATATGGACCCACGACCGAAGCTTTATGAACATTGTGAAAAAAGGATGGCAACAACTAATTAGGGGAAGCAAAATGTACCGAATTATAAGGAAACTTAAAGCATTACAAGTGTCTTTGAGGAAGCTTAACACAGATGCCTTTGGAGATGTCAAAGTGGAATATACAAAAGCTAAGGAGAAGCTGATTGAAACACAGCTTGCTCTACACAAGAGCTCTATGAATAGAGACCTGTATCCAATAGAAAAGAGGGCAATAGAGCACTTCTACTTATTCCAAAAGAACTTGGAAAGTTTCTATAAGCATAAAACAAACAAGGATTGGTCAAAGTTTGGGGACACTAATGACAAGTTCTTCTATGATTCCTTGAAAAAGAGACACTATAGCAATAGAATCTCAACTATCATGAGCGATCAAGGGAAGCTAATAGATGATTATGCTAGTGTTATCAACCACTTAGTGACATACTACAAGGATTCCCTAGGACCACCTATTTACAGCATAGACGACACACAAGATGCTATTATTGCAATAGGCCCTAGCCTTGACATTCACCAGCAAATAGACCTCATGAAACCTTTTTTTGAAGTAGATATTAAGGTAGCTCTTTTCTCCATTCCCTCCCACAAAAGCCCTGGAGCAGATGGTTATAATGATGGCTTCTTCAAGGCCACATGGGATATTGTAGGGACTGATATCACCAAAGCCATTTTGGGTTTTTTTTGAACATGGAAACCTACTAAAGGAATGGAACAGCACCAGAATTACACTCATCCCTAAGTGCGCTAACCCAACCAATGCAGCTGATTACAGGCCTATTGCCTGTTGCAATACCCTCTACAAATGCATTTTCAAGATGTTGTGCAATAGACTGAGAAGCATTTTGCTAATCCTTGTGCATGACAATCAGACTGCTTTTGTTGAGGGCAGATATATAGCACATAATGTCATGACTTACCAAGACCGGATCAGACTGTGCAAGAGGAAGAATATATCTTCCCGGTGCCTATTCAAAATTGACCTAAGGGAAGCATAGGACTCCATCCCTTGGGACTTCATTGGGAAGCTACTAGCCAAATTGAAATTCCCTTTGAAATTTTATGACTAGATTATGACACTTGTTTCCACAAGCAAATTCACTCTAATAATCAATGGGAGAATGCATGGATAATTTGATGTAAGGAAAGGTTTGAGGCGAGGTCACCCTATCTCACCCCTTCTCTTTGTCTTAGTCATGGAATACTTAAGCAGGATGCTTGCATACAAAGCTACCAACTCTGCATTCAGATATCATTCTCTATGCGAGGACATCAAGCTAATTAACTTATGTTCCACAGATGACCTTATGATTGTTTGTTAAGCTCACATCCCTACCATTAAGCTCATTTAAGAGGCTATGACACATTTCTTTCACACCACTGGGCTACAAGAAAACCAATATAAGTCATAGGCCTTTGTTGCTAGTGTATAAGAGGCTAAAAGAATGAGATACTAGAACTGACTGGATTCCAAGAGGGGATTTTCCCAGTTAAATCCTTAGAGATTCCATTAATGTGATACCCTTGTAGAGAATATTATCAAGAGGATTAATTGTTGGACCACCAGAAACCTCTCATATGCGGGAAGAATTCAACCGATCAATTTAGTACTCTTCTCCCTGCATACATATTGGTCTATGTTATTCATACTACCCAAGACTGTCATGAAGGAGATTGAGAGCACCTGCAAGAACTTCTTATGGGGGCAATTTACAGAGTATAAGAAAGCCCCCTAAGTCTCATGGGAAAAGATCTGCTCGCCCAAGAAATGTGCTGGCCTAGGTATCAAAAGCAGCACCACTTAGAACACTGCAGCTGTAGCTAAGCATCTTTGGTACCTTGCAGTGGGCAAGAATTGCCTATGGGTTTGTTGGGTCCATGGAATATACATAAGAGATGGGGACTTTAGGAAGACTAGCCACAAGCAAGATTCAAGTTGGTATTTCAGGAAGCTCATGAAACTGAGAATGAAATTTGCACAGGGTTATAACGATGGGACTTGGCTCCCTAACAAGCATGGGATTTACACCATAGGGAGTAGCTATAAATGTTTACAAGGGACAGCAAATAAACACCCTAAAACCATCATCATTTGGGGGAAATACAACATACCAAAGCACTCATTCAGCCTATGGAGAGCATGGCTTGTACGTCTACCCACAAAGGACACATTGGAGAAAATGAAGTGTGGCACCAATGACCTGAGTTACCCACTGTGTGAACAACACCTTAAAAGCTATGCTCATCTATTTTTCTCATGCTAGTCAACTGGTAATAGAGGCGATTATGTCAACATATGGATTTAACTGCACGATTGATACACTGAAAGATATAAAGCGAATCAACAGGAAGATCAGGCCTGAGGAGAGGGACATCTTCTGCTTACTAATCTCTGCTATAACATATAACTTGTGGATTAAGAGGAATAGTAGAATTTTTACACAAAAAGGACTTACCATGCAAGGCTTGATACAACAATGTCAGTACATAGTTAGAATGAGACTAAATTTTATACTCAATAGAAGTAAGAATAGGAAGAGGAAGGCAAAGCTATAATCAATTTTGACTTGAAGGCTTGATCCCAGGATCTCCCTTCCTGTTTTGTAAATGATCCAATTTTGGCATGTCTTTGGTATTAATATATCCTTATTTCTACCCAAAAAAAGTTATTGCCTTTTTCTTTTCCCCATAGTGGCGCTAAGTTAGTCTGTTATGCTTTTGAATTTTTTTTAGGCTATAAATGCTACAGTGCCAACTAGAATAGAAGAAAATGCAAAAAAAAGTTAATAAAACTCATATTTACCCTTTTGCTTTACACTTCCCTCTTTCTAATTCCCCGCCGAAGAAGTCCAAGCTTTAAATGACAACATGAAAATGAAATATTTTTTTTAAGTTATTTATGTGGCAGGCAAAGAAATTGTGTACATTAAAACAAGTCTTGCAGAACTCAAAATAAATTAAAAACTGAGTATAACTGGCTACATAGGTAAGTAGTTTCTTTAATGTCGCTTTCAACCCAAATTGAAAACGATAGTGCTAACACCACCCTAGAAAAAAAGATGATAACTTGGTGCCACAAGGGGCAAAGAACTCCATCAAAAGACAATCAAACCAAAAAGCAATTAAACTAGTAAATTAGCTAAGAAACATAAAATAAAGAGACAAATGAATAAAAAACTTACTCTTGAATTGAATAAGATCATCAAAATCTACAAACTTGAATTCCAAAATCAAGCTAAATTAATCTTAATCTACCTACTTAATTACCCTCTGGTAGGGTTTGAAGTGGCTACAATGACCTTAGAATCTAGCCTTCAAGACCCAACTAATAAGCTTCATGTGTACCGGACCCCATGTCAACTCTTAGTTCCATCTTCACCCTAACCAAAGTCCAATCCTAGCTTTCCACATCAAGAATGTTTCCAATTCAGCACCACCCCAGTCTGATTATCGGTTTTCAAAAACAAACCACATCCAGCGTAGACATTCTATGGTTGTTTTAGGAAGACTATTGAGTCTACTTAAGAACATGGAATAAATTCTGATGGCACTTTGCATTTTCTTCTCCTAAAAATTATAAAACCCCAACTATTACAGTGCATATTTTTGTCAAATAATTTTACCGAAATTGGTTCTTACCTAAAGGTGGCCAAATAGTGCAAATCTTAGTCTATTTATTTCCTTAAGAAGTTAATTTTATCCTCATGTGCTAAATATTTGCATTGAATTTCATATAAGAGAAAAATGATCAAGGTTATGTAGAATGCACAAAATTCAATTTTGGAGTAATATGAATTTTGGCTGAAATATAAACATAGCTATAAACCATAGAATTTCCACACGTGGAATGAATCTACACTGGCTAAGGAGGAAGCTCCAAATGTCGATACTCCCATAGGATAAATAAAACTCTTTATAACCTTTCTAGAGCATGTGAGAAAAATCCTAAAATTCCTAGCTTATGAATTTTGTCATTATCTTTAGATTTTTGGTTTATTTATAAAGATAATTTATAAGACTCTCATTGGTGCACTTGCCGCATTAAAGTATCAGCTAATTCCCCTCATTTTAGGCAGTTATATATCCATTCCCCTCAGTGTGTTATCAAATTTGAGTATCGAATGAATTCAAAGGCACAAGGCCTTTTTTCTTTCTAAAATATCTTAATCATTATCTCTTCTTAGAGTGATGATTTAGGGTCTTTCTTTTAAAATTCCTCTTTGGTGGGTTTAAGCCTTTAGGAGAGAGATTGGATGAAAAATTTTTATCTATTTTTGGGATCTCAAGTTTAGGCTTTAATCTTTCAATCACCTTGACTATTAGAGATTGAATCAGAAAAGGAGCATCTATTGTTTTTGTTGTGATTGAATGTTTATGATATTAGGCTTAGATGATGAATCATCCACATCAAGTTAGTATTAGAGCTAGAAGTCACTCCTTTGGCTGATTGGTCCATCAAATCCTCCATCCCTATTGGTCAATCAAAACCCTCATCATTCACCCCCCAAATCCATCCCCAAAAAATTCCCACTTTGGTTTCGCCAAATTTCTCTCACTCACTCATTGAATAAACCTTTTTTAGCCTATAAAGAACCCCAAATATCCCTTAACACAATCTCTAACCCAAACACAACCCTTAACTCCACCAAAAATAAAGACTTCCTAAAAATTGAAAATGCCCTAAATAGAGCTTGGCATGACCAAAATCATGTCATAAGCCTTGATCATGCTAGAGAAGCACATCCATGTTAATGCCTATGTTAAGCGACATAGCCTATGTCACATTTCGTGTCAACCCCTATTTGTGTCAACTAGCTTTATATCGAATTTTACCTCAAAATCCCGTTATTATGTCAATGGCGTTGAATCCTCTCATCCTAAGGAACTCATTGAGCTCCAAGAAGGAGGCTCATCAAAGAGTTACAGCAAGTCAAAGGGTTTATGCCCACCAAGAGAAGAACACATTATCGGGATTGAAATGTTAGTCCTATTGGCATAGTTTATTTTTCCTTTCACGAAGACGATGATGATAAGGAGAAGAGAGACAGAAGAAGAGGACCACCAAGGGATGACCTTAGAGACCTTAAAGTGGAAACACCGAAGTTTGATGGCAATCTCAACCTAGAGAGCTACCTAGATTGGGTTCAATAATTAGAGAGGATCTTTGAGCTTAAGGAGTATACAAATGAGATCAAAATCTTTCAACATGAGCATTTTAAGGATGAAAGGGTATGCAACCCTATAGCATGAGAACTTAAAGAGGAATAAAGCAAGGGGGAAGGAAAGTTTAAGATTAAGACATGGTCTAAGCTCAAGAATCACATAGACAAGAGGTTAATATACTCTTTTAACAAGCAAAAGCTCTACCTTAAGATCACCTCTCTTACCTACGTGAATCTTAAGGTGAAAGAGTACATTAGAGAGTTTGTTAGAGCAACTCTAATATGATTTAGATTAAAGTATAGAGCTTGAGCTTACAATTGCCAGATTCATCAAGGACCTATCCCCTGAAATTGCTAACAAGGTGAACTTGTAACCTTACCTCTTATTTGATGATGTTTGCAATCTAGCTAATAAAGTTGAGAAGCAGCTCAAGGGTAGAAAACTTTTCCCAACTTGCTTAACAAATTGATCTCACATCACCAAAAAGCGATCTACTCCTCACTCCAAGACCAAAACTACCCTAACGCTTATCAAAGCCCTATATAAAGGTAAGGGAATTGCTGTGAAACCCCAGAGGGATTGGAAGGAAAGAGATACTTCAAAAATCATGGCCTTGAAGCTAATTGCCCCAATAAAAAGAGTCTCACCATTAGAAAGGTGGGAGAAGTCCAAGCCCTTTAGGAAGAAACCAGTGATGAAGAGTTTGAGGTCGAGGATCATTCTTTGGTCACTTTTGATATTGAAGAGTAGCTGGTAATCCGAAGAGCTCTTCATGTCAAAGAGGTCCCTTTTGGACTTAGGCAAAGGAAGCAAATCTTCAGTACTAGCGTATAATTGAAAGCAATGTGTGTGAGCTAATTATTGATAGAGGAAGTTGTACCAAGGTAGCTTCAATGATACTCACCAACAAGCTTCAATTTCCCACCAATTTGTATCCAACTCCTTGCACCCTCCAATGGCTCAAGTAAGGTAGTGAGTAACTAATTGTAAACAAGCTATTATTTCATTCTCAGTTTGTCCATATTATGGTGAAATGTTATGGGATGTTCTTCCTATAAATGCATGTAATTTCTTACTTTGTAGACCTATTTATATGATAATCGAGTGATATATGCATTCAAGCATAAGGACTATAATCTCACTTTGGCCCTATTACCCCCACCTAAGCCTTATAAAATTAAACTAGGGAAAGGAAGTGAGAAAATCCTTTACATGAGTGAAGCTTGGGTAGCGAGGGCTATTAGGAAGAGAAATCCTTATTTGCCTTACTAATGGTAGAATCAAACATGAATGAGTAATAGAAGCCCATGCATCCTCTAAGTTAGTCCCTCTTGAGAGAGTTTAAGGATGCATTCCCTGATAATTTCCCCATAGGCTTCCCTTTCATAAGTGGAATTGAGTGCCAAATTGATCTTCTATGGAGTGCTCCATTGCCTAAAATGTCACCATATAGCCGTAATCCTAGTTAGCCTAAAGAGCTCTAAAAGCATGTTCACGAGTTGCTTGACCATGGGTATATTAGGGAGAGCTTGAGTCTTATGCGGCTCCCATGCTTTTAGTACCTAAGAAAGATGGGCTTAGCATATGTGTGTTGATTCTAGGACCATAAACAACATTACCATCAAGTATAAATTCTCAATTCCTCGATTCGATGATACACTTAATGAATTGCACGGGTCCAAGGTCTTCTCCAAAATTGACCTTAGAAGTGGGTACCATCAAATTAGAATGAAGGAAGGTGACGGCTAGAAAACCACATCAAAGACCATATAAGGGTTACGTAGGTGGCTTGTTATACCTATGGGTCTATCCAATGCTCCAGGTACCTTCATCAGACTTATGAATGAAGTTCTAAAGCCCTTCATTGGGAACTTTGATGTAGTCTTTTTTAATGATATCTTAGTGGATAGTCGTGATGAACCATCTCATGTTGAGCATCTTTCCTAAGTATTTCACATCATAAGGAAAAAAAATTTTATGCTAAGCTTGAGAAATGTAAACTATTCTCACCCCAATTTGTTTTGCTTAGCTATATTGTTTTTGAAGAGGGCATACGAGTTGGTAAGTCTAAAGTTGAAGGAATGCTTTGGCACAATCATAACTGAACTTATAATTTCAGTAAAACATTTTATCGAAATATCTTTCTACCTACCCATGTCCCCGAACTATATTATTATACTTAAAATTACCAACTTAACTGTGTATAGGAGTGAACCTTTCTATGGAATACATTTGGTTGTTTTCCGTGGAATACATTTGGAGGTTAAAACTCAGTGCCTATTGATGCTTAGCTCGAAAAAATGAAAGGAAAGTAAATTAAATTGGAGGCTAAACTCCCTATTTGTCTTTCCTCTCTCACATTCTCTTCATCCTCTTCTTCTTTCTTGATCTTTATTACTCTTGAAATAGGAAAAACCTTAGAAAATTAAGTTGAGATTTACAAGCTAATTGGCAAGGCAATTATGGGCATCAATAAGAGTTTTGGGTGTTGATTAACATCAACATCATATAAATATTGGGTTCTTTAATTTAGGAAAAACCTATGAAATTTTATTGTTTGTCATTTTTGCATGTTCACTAGGTGTCATTTGCATCTTCTGTTGAAAAAAGTCCAAATTTTTTGCTGAAATAGTTGGTTGATGTTGTGTAAACGTTGAATTTGCAACCCACAAAACCTTAGTGCTTTGTTTTTATGAAACTAGGTATAAATTGGTAATGTTACTGAATTTTGAATATGTTTATACAGAATGTCATCCCTTGGAACTACTTGTTTACATGTCTTTCATGATAGATAATTCGAGAGAGTGTCCCCCCTATTATATAATAAGTTAAAGGCATATAAAGTTTATGCGGACCATACGAGTGCATATGAAATTAAGGGAAAGTGGTGAAATTGGGGTATTATGAAGATAGGATAAAAAGAAATGCATTTTAGTAGGCCTAGCGTCCCTTCTGAGGAAGGTCTAGTTCCATTCAGAGTGCTAAGCAGGTTAGGGAGTTGATTAATTTGCACTCAAAGGTTGATTTTGTCTATTTATATTGAGCACAATGATGATGAAAATGACAAGGAAGAAGGAGTGTTGGTTCATCAACGTAGGGATCAGAATAACAGTGTTAATTTGGATGATGAGGCATATTTTGCCAACTAAGGATGAGTTTGATAATGAATATTATAGTCGAGCTAGGGAAAGAGGCAAAAGAGAAAGAATTACCCTAGATACCTTGGACCTTTTATTGACGAAGCTAATTTATATGTTGGCATGAAGTTCAAGGAAAAGAAACAATTAAGCCAGATTGTTGACAATTGCAAGATTGTATAGGGGTCTCATTTGAAGATTACCAAGAATGAAACAAATATATTTCAATGTCATTACTTGGGTCAAGATTGTAAGTAAAGAGTTATCTTTTTGACTAATTGAAATGGAGAATCATCACACTTGTATTCTATTTAGCTTTGAGCAAGGGAGTAGGTATATGTCAACTAGTTGGTTAGCTGAGTACTACACTGAGACATTCAGATTACAGCATGTTTTGAGAGCAAGGGAGTTGAAAGACCATATTGATAAAGACCATAATTACAAGGCCACCTTGTCTATGTGTACCAGGATTCAGACAAGATGTTTGAATATAATCATAATCATTAGTGATTATAAAGCCTAGACTAGGCAGATAAAGGATCATCTTTGTGAAGTTTATCAGAAAAATCCAGGGATAACAAATAAAGTCAAAACCTTTAAAGATGGAGACAATCAGTATGTGTTCAAGTTTCCTTACAGTTGCCTTGGAGCATTGAAAAAGGGCTTCTTGGATGGGTGTAGCAGAGCAATTTCACTTGATGCATCTTTTTTAAAGGCTGCTTGCAATGGGCAAGTCTTTGGTATTAGTAGGGATGCCACTAACCAAGTGTACACAATAGCATGAGGTGTGGCACATAGTGACGAAAGAGATGTATGAGAATGGTTCAATGCAGGAATCTAGGCATATTTAGAGTTAGGAGATGGCACAAGTTGGACTTTGATTTCAAATTTGTAAAACGCATGCTTATTTCAGTTATATACATTTCAATTTAGTTATAAATACTTCAGTTGTTAATACTTATTTATCTTACTGCATATTTGCAAGGGCTTGTTGAGAGTGTACTAAATCTTTTACTTAGAGCTGAATAGAGAATATGTGCTAGACATGTGTATGCTAATTTAAGAAATCAATAGAGGGGTGTCATTTTCAGGGACATGTTTTGGAAAATTACAAAGTCTACAAATGAAGTGCATTTTAAGAAACATATGAAGGAAATGCATGACTTAGATGCTAAGGCTTGGGAATCTTTAGAAAAAAAAGATCCTAGGCATTTTTACATGCTATACTTCAAAACACATCGCAAATTTGATTCAGTTGATAATAATATGGCAGCAATCTTCAATGGGTCCAATGTACAAGCTAGATACCTACCCATATTGTTTATGCTTAGAGAAATCTTCAAGGTTATCATGAAAAGAATGAGACAAAGAAAGAGTTAGACTATCAAGTTAGAAGACTCCATACACCCCAAGATCATTGTTAAACTTGGAAATTTCAAGGACAAGGCAAGGTATTAATGGGCGTTAACTTTTACAGCCCTACTAATGATAGATGGCTACATTGTAATTGAGTTGTTTAAGGCCTACAAATGAATTACTAGTTGTTTCCCTTCATTCTTTCTTGTATAAGTAGCCTTTTATTACTAAGTACTTGTTATGTACTTGTCATATATTACTAAAGGGAAAAGAAGTAACAACGACAATAACATGCACTCAAATTCCATTGTTTGCAAATAATCACCATTTCATTAAGTGTGTGCAACATTAACTCTTTAACAACTCCCTAATTAACCAAAGTAGATATAACTATCATCATCAACGTCAACCCCAATAAGCACCCAAATGCATATTGGCATACATATGAATACCTAGCTTGAATCTACTTAAATACATACATATAACTACCATTACTTGCCACCCCCAAATACAAAACCTATACCACTTACAATAGCAAACAATAATAGACACCACGACGCCTTCATCTCTCTCATTCGGTAGTCAAGAAGCTCCATCTTTAGACTTGAATTCTCCATCTTCAGCTTGAATTGTTCTCCTTCATACTCTTCACAACTCTTTATCATAAGCTCCTTCTTCCTTTATTCTCTGCAATCGTAATTCTCTTCAACCAACATTTCATTTGATACAATCAAAGAGACCACCATTGACCTCACCTTGTTAAAGTGATCACATCACCAAGTGAGAAAAACATTTTACACATAGTAGACATCCTAAGGGAGTTCTTAATCATCATGCTAATAAGAATCATACATCTTTTTCCACAGCTGCTAGACCTCTCGTAATAAGAGAAACAAAGGAAATTCTTGCATGACTGCTTGGGGCTTGTAGCAATCGAAGTAGGCATCTTTAGGGTTATAGGTTTCAAATTGCAATTCTCAATCCAGTCCAGGCCCAATGATGGATTTAGCTCATTTGATTATGAGGTTTCAACTCAAAGAATAGGGTTTCATTATGGCTCCCGTATGGAGTGTATAAAGAAAGGTAGTTTTATATAGACAATAGCTACCTAATGGATCTTTAAGGAAATCAAAGACAAGTTATGTTAGGCTCTATAACACCCTGAGTGTGGCTTAAAAGGATCAAAGTGACTACTTACATCACCAACGGTGCACCTTTCTTTTCGGGAAGCCTACTCTTAAGAACTCCACAGTTAAGCGTGTTTGTTGGGAAGCAATCTTCGGATGGGTGACATCCTGGGAAGTTTCTCAGTCAATGCGTGAGCAAGGATGAAGTATGTCGAAAAGACTTGTGGTAATTTATGGGGCCAGTCGATGATCCTTTAATCCGTTCCTAGAAACTGTTTGCGGCCTGGGAGGGGTCAGGGCATTACAGATGGTATCAGAGCTGACCCATGACCGTGAGCTGTGCTAGTGGATGAAGAGCCCATAGGCAGTCACCAAGCGGGGCAAAGACATTGGCTGTGACCACTGGTCAAGAGAACTTGTAAGTCAGTTGGTTAGTAAGGTACAACGAGGACATTGTGCGCTTTAAGTGGGGGTGATTGTAATAACCCGAGTGTCGCTTAAAAGGATCGAAGTGACTACTTGTATCACCAAAGGTGCACCTTTCTTTTCGAGAAGCTCACTCTTAAGAACTCCACAATTAAGTGTGCTTGCTGGGGAGCAATCTTGGGATGAGTGACTTCTTGGGAAGTTTCTCAAGCAGCGTGCGAGCAAAGACGAAGCACATCGGAAAGACTTGTGGTGATTTATGGGATCAGACAACGACCATTTAGGCTATTCCTGGTAACTGTTTATGGCTCGGGAGGAGGCCAAGGGCATTACAGGCTCGCATCTTAGCTCTTCTAAATTTTAAGCTTTTATGTGAAGTTAAGTGTAATGCCAGTAGAGCTGGCATCAGGGCGGTCCTTATCCAAGCTAAGCGGCTCTTAGCATATTTTAATAAGAAGTTAAGTGGCCCCAACTCAACTAGTCCACCTATAATAAGGAGTTCTATGCTATTATCTGAGCTCTTACTTATTGCAATCATTATGTCAAGTCCAAGCCTTTTGTGATACATTTGGATCGCAAGGCCTTGTTCTGCATCAATAACCAAGCAAGCTCAACTCAAGGCATGCTAAGCAGGTGAAATTTCTCCAAACTTTCTCCTCCACTTATAAGCACAAGGATGGTAAAGAAAATTTTTTGGTCGATGCTCTCTAGGAGATACACTCTTCTCTCTACTCTTGAGGCCGAAATGTTGTGATTTTACACCATCCAAAGCTCCATAAGAAAGATTAGTTTTCAAGAAGTCATTGCAAACCCTAAGGATCATGACTCATATATTTTACATGATGCATTTCTCTTTAAGAACAAGTTATGTGTTCTTAGAGGCTCTCTAAGGGAGCTACTTGCGAGGAAAGCCCATGTTGGTGTATTAGGAGGTCACTTCGATGTCAACAAAATAATTGAGATCTTAAAGGAGCATTTCTATTAACCTAGAATGGCAAGTGAAGTCCATAATGTCGTCTCCAAGCGTGCTACATCTCATAGAGCTGAAAGCACTTTCCACCAAGGGTTATACACTACTCTTCCAATACAAAATGGCCCTTGGGAAGATGTGAGCATGGACTTTATTTTGGATTTACTCAGAACCCAAAGGAGTCATGGATCTATCATGGTCGTGGTTTATCAGTTCTCTAAGATGGCTCACTTTATTCCATAGCATAAGAGTGATTATGCCTCTCACATTGCTCACCTTTTATTTAAGGAAATTATCAAGTTTCAATGGGCGGTAAGAAGTATTATCTTCAATTAGGATAATAAGTTTCTATCTCACATTTAGAGGTGCCCGTGAAAATGGTTAGGAGCTAAGATCTTGTTTAGCACTACTTGCCACCCTAAAACTACTGGGCAAAATAGGGGTCAACAACTGAACTTCATTCCATTTTGCTTAGGGGTTTATGAGCAAAACCCTCAAAGAATGAGATCTAAAGCTCTCACATTCTGGGTTCGCTTAATACCAGACTCATACTTATGCTACATCTCACTCCCCTTTCGAATCTTGTTATGGAGTCAATCTTATAAATCTTATTCCTCTTCCCATTGAGCATAGCGTTAGCTTTGAGGTCTATGAAAGAGCTAAAGAAATAAAGAAGATCCATGAACAAAATTAGAGCTCAAATAGAGAAGGTAAATACTTGCCTCCTATACGGCTATAGTAGACAATCACAAAAAGTGTTTGTTCGCACCAAAAATGAGCTATTTTTAAGGTACTTTGCCACCTATTTTATGCTCATTATAAGCGTATTTTTTTAAGGATTTTATTTAATTTTATTTTGTTTTGTAGGTTTGGAATAAATGTGGAAAAATGTGAGAAAATACGAGGAAAAAATGGTGGAAAGTACTGGGAATGGAAAATTGGGCCGAATTGATAAGAAACCGGCCTAAAGCAAAAAGAAAACCGGCCCAGTGTTTTCTTTTCCACACGTGCCAGGCATGTGATCTTGAGCACTAACCCCCCCTTTATTCTTTCCCTCTCCTCTCCTTCTTCCTCTCGAACCCCAGAACCCAACCCCTTTGCTTTTCTCCTCCTTCTTCTTCTTCCCCACCGAAATGGCCATGGTAGGGCAGCCATTCGCCTTCTTCTCCCTTCACCCATAACCCAACCGTTACACCCTCTCTCTCCTCACCATTTATTGAGCCATCATCTCCATCTTCAAGACCATGGTTCTTCTTCTTCCTTCTCCCTCTTCGGTTCTCACATGCCCAGAAACCCGAACAGGGCTCTTCGTCTCCCTCAGGGCATCCATGGTATTTCCAATTCCCGATCTCTTCATCTGTCCTTCATTCATAGTCCATCATTAATTGTCAGCACTCGGACGTTTTGAAGTAATTGAAGGAGGATGGAGAGTCGAATGGAGGCTACAAAAAATCAATGGGGAGTTTGAGTTTGGGGGTTCAATTTTAGGGTAGTGGTAAATTCCAGTTTTCTAGAAAATTAGGGATTTTGTTCGAGTTGTTTTATGGTTCGAAGTTGTTCATCAATTTTGATTTTCGGTTGTCAGATTTGTTTGTTTGGCTTGTAATTCATATCAGTGAAGTGTGGATCGTTGGTTTGAGTAACAATTGTGGTTCTGATTTCTTTCCTCTGGTGTTGCTCTATTTCGGTTTCGTGGTTTCCCCTGTCCCTGCTGCTCTGCTTCGTTTCAGGTCCACTAAGATTGATTTGTGTGAATTTGTTGTTACTGCATTTATGATGCTGGTGCTCTGCTGTTCTGATTTTGCTCTGCTTCGTTGGCTTGTGTTTAGTGATGCTGATACAATGAATGAATGGTGAAGATGTTAGGGCCTGTCCTCTTATTTTGCTCTCATTTTTAGCTTCAGATTCAATCCTATGAATTCTGAAAATTGTAATTTGTTCTAGTTGTCGCTCAATTAAAGTCAGACATTTGGGCTTTGGCATAGAATTTCCTTGGCTTGTTACAATCATCACGCTCTCCTTTTCTGTGCTCTGAACTTGCCTGAATTGCTATTTTCAGGATTAGTTGAATTGTTATAGTGATTAGTCTATGACTATTATCGGTTTAGTTTATCTGAGTTGTTGTATTTTATTAACATAGATATTTAGTAATCTAATTTCATACACATCCCTAAGGACGATACCCGCAATTTGTACAACGATAAAACATACGCTTGCGGAAAATCAGAACAAGTTTTTAGCGCCGTTGCTAGGCATGGCATTGTGAAATTAGGTCATTTGCGTCGATTTCGTTTTTGTTTTGTATCTTTCAATTTTATGTTCATTAGTTTTGCTTTAGTTGTTTTAGTTTAGTTGAGCTTTCTTTTGTTTTTGATTTTCAATTCAAGTTTATATTTTGCTTTTTATTTAGTCCATTTAATTTAATTTTTGTTATTATTTTTTGCTGAAAATAAGAGGACTAATAATTTTGATACTTGTGCAGGAAGCAGAAATAGAAGGAAAAAACAGGGGAAAAAAATTGAATATCCTTATTTTGTATTTGTGCTTATTTTTGATTTTCTATGGTAGATTATTATTTGATGTTTGAGTTGTTCTTTTATAACACAGTTTTATTTTTGTTAGTTTATTTTATTTTGGTCCCTTAATTATTTGAGTATTTTGTTTTTGTTTTAGTCATTAGTTTATAAATAGTATCCTAGTGCATTTTCTTTATTTAAAAAAAAAGTTAAAAAAATTTAAAAACTTGAAAATCCAAAAAAATTGAAAAATTCTTAAAATTGAAATTCAAGAATGCCAGTTTTTTATTTTTCACAATTTGAGCATGAACCTTTCTGGAGCTATTTATCGCGACTTAATGATTATTGTGCTCAATTGAATCCAAATTTTCAAAAATGGAAAATTTGTAAGGTCATTACTGTGGGTCTAAATTCTGAATCTTGGGGTTTTATTGAGGTCATTTATCCTGGAGGTGTATTAGGATTAGCAATCCTCAACTATTATGATCACAATACTTATAACTGTCCATACCGTACTTATAATGATGCTACCTGTGCAAGTGTGGAAGAGAAGATAAATGAATTGACTAATGAAATGATAGAGAACATGAAAGTGAGGATTGCTGAATATTCTCAATGTTTTAATCAAAGTATGGATAATTGTAATGAGCCTAAGTCTAGTTTAGGATCTCCTAAACATAGAGTTAGTCTCTATGATGATTTTGAACCCTCTTATTCTGCTAGGCCTAGCTTGAATGAAAAGATGCCTTTGCCTAGTCTAGATCAAGAAAGAGACTTCCATTTGTCTCTATCCTCTGCCCTTGCACCTGAATTTAGCTCATCTACGGACGTCATTGAGGGTGCCCTAGTTTCTGCCAACCCACCCACCACTTTAAATGATTCTTTTGAGTTTGAGCAGGGTGATGAATGTGGGAACCCTAGTGAGTTAGATTCAAGCATCATAACTGATGAGCATCATGATTTAGATGAGTCAGATCTTTGTTCACTTGAGTCATGCGAAAAGGTAATTAAGCCCACTAATTTGCAATTTGATGATGGTATTCTTTCTGTAGAGTATGAATCTTTTTCAAGTGGGTTTGATGTCAATGTAGGTTTGGATGTGGATCTGTGTGCTAAATATGAGTCATTCTCTTTTGACCCCATCCAACCTAACATCCTTTTTGAATCTTGTAAGTCTGAATCTGTCAAATTTGGTAATCTTGTTATTGTTAATCTTAATTTCGAACAGACTCTTATGCCTTTTGAAATTGGGAGACTTGTGGATTTAGGACTCACTAATTTACCTAGACCATTTATCCATGATGATATACTTTCTAGGCTAATGACCCACCTGCTGGCTAGTTTGAATTACATCTGCATGTTTGATGTTTGGGCCCATAAATTTGACAAGTTGAAACGGGCCCTTACTTCTGCTGTATTGATAAGGTGGATGTACTTTACTTGGCGCCAACTTTCTTATTTCATCTGCGTTGATCTTATTGAGAGTTGGTCTTCCGTGTTTGACAAGCTGCTTCGTGCTTTATTACGATTTGATTTAAGTAGCAATGTTCCATTTGATTTGGAGTGGCTGATGCTCCATAGGTCTCTATTTGCGCAAATTTATGGAGGCATAGTTTAGGTGTAATTCTGCACCTAACTTGGTATAGTCGTTCATCTTGATCTCATTTTTTTTATTTTGTTTTCTTATGTATATATTTGTGGTTGTCTTTTGTTTTTGTTTTATTTTTGAGTTTTCAAGTCATGTCATTTTTCTTTCTTTTTGAGTCTTAGTCTTCTTTTTGTATATTCGTTTTTCTTTTTAGTTCTTTTTTCTTTCCGCTGTTGTCTGTTTCTTTTCACTCCCAATGAGGATATTGTGAGATTTAGGTGTAGGGGTGGGGGAACTTTGAAAAAAATTGAAAAAATTGAAAAAAAAATTGAAAAAAATTGAAAAAAATTTTGAAAAACTTTGAAAATCCAAAAAGATTTTTGTTTTGTTTTTAGGGAAGTTTTGTATTATTCTAATCAGCTTAAATCCCCTGTACTTTGATTGTTAGCTTGCATGGAAGCATGATGTGCATGTTAGGTTTTCATCCTCAGTGTGTCATTGTTAGCCCTAATTCTAACCCCACTTGTTTATTATCGTTGTGTAATCCAATCCCTATTTATTTCATTTTGATTGTCTTAAGGTCTTAGTTTTTCATGATTGGCTTTCTCACTTCTTTTTGACACAATTACTTTTTATTTAAAAAAATGAAAAGGGAAAAAAGAGAGAAAAACATGAGAATGAGAGAAATGAAAAAAAAGAACTGAAAAAAATGAAAATGAAAATGAAAGAAAAAAGAAAAGGAAATGAAATGAAATTTACAATGACAAGTATCCATTTGAGGCATACGCTACTAGGTCTTACCCTTTGAGGCACGTGCTACTGGGTGTTACCCTTTGAGGCAATATTGCTACTAGAAAAGCTTGCTTATAATGTTAATAAATCAATAATGTAATTTATGTCAGTCGAGTGAGATTGAGTTTGATTTGGGTAAACTTGAGTCCTAGGGTGATGATACACATGCACACAAGCACTATGATAGATTCAAAGTCTTGGTGTGCAGTTAGGTAAAAAAGTAGTGCTTTGATATCATTCATGGGATAGAGGGCCTTGATGAGTACATTTTGTTTATATGCAAGCCAATATCTTTATTACATGGGTGATTTAGTTGATTAGAATGTATATATATCTTTTCCCAATTTTATACATATTATTTTTTGAAAAAGAACAAAACCCAAAAAGATTTTCGAGTTACTGTTTATATTTTCTTTTATAGATTTTGTAGGTATATATTTTGCAAACCCTCACAACGCCTTACTTGTCCACTAGGGGCCACCTAGAGGTTTAAAGGGCTTGTTGCACATGCTAAGTGCAATCGTGATTCCTATAAAAGTGACTTAGGATTTTATATTCTTTTTTCTAGGATTGTTAGTTTGTTTTACTCGAGGACGAGCAAAACTTAGGTATGGGGGTATTTATTTGTACCAAAAATGAGCTATTTTTAAGGTACTTTTCCACCTATTTTATGCTCGTTATAATCGTATTTTTTTAAGGTTTTTATTTAATTTTATTTTGTTTTGCAGGTTTGGAATAAATATGGAAAATGTGAGAAAATGCGAGGAAAAAAATGGTGGAAAGTGTTGGGAATGGAAAATTGGGCCGAATTGATAAGAAATCGGCCCAAAGCAAAAAGAAAACCGGCCTAGCGTTTTGTTTTCCGCACGTGCCAGGCACGTGATCTTCAGGACTAGCCCCCCTTTTATTCTTTCTCTCTCCTCTCCTTCTTCCTCTTGAACCCCAGAACCCGACCCCTATGCTTTTCTCCTGCTTCTTCTTCTTCCCCACTGAAATGGCCATGGCAGGGCAACCATTCGCCTTCTTCTCCCTTCACCCATAACCCAACCGTCACACCCTCTCTCTCCTCACCATTTGTTGAGCCATCATCTCCATCTTCAA